>CALYLW010000653.1:342451-404717 GCA_944989445.1 Ampullaceana balthica | reverse complement strand
ATCAATACTTTGAGTTATGTCTCATATATAAGGGATTTATAGTCAAAAACTTTGTTTTTAAATCCCTTATATTAACTTCATCACCGTCTCTGTCTCTCTGTCTGTCTGTCTGTCTGTCTGTCTCTCTCTCTCTCTCTCTCGCTCTCTGTCTGTCTGTCTGTCTTGGGCGGGCACTGCGGAAAAACAGAAGTCAAAATGACCCACTTTTCGTGAAGCCATCGAGCTGAAATTTGGCACACGGACCCGTGTCACCTAACAATGCATCGTGTCAAAATTTCAGATCGATCGAACGTACAATTATTAAATTAATGCATTTTTAGTTTATCTATATAAACTATATGTAGCTGTAGTGGTCGCCATCGTTTACATTTTACGGGTCACTTGACTTCACCCCAGCCACAGGTGAACGAACACATCTCGTGTTGAAACCAGGTGTACCGGTGTGCTTTTGTTTACATTTTGCTTGTCACGCTGAGCTCGATCCAGCTATCGGCGACAAGACCTTTCCCCTATCCCACCCCCTGCCGGGTTAAAAGCAAAGAGGAGTAACGTCAGATTCAGTCTGTAAATATTTGTAAATACTTTTAGTTATATCTCATATATAAGGGATTTATAGTCAAAAACTGTGTTTTTAAGGGTTTGTTTTATTCTAATTAATATGATAGTAGCTTGTATATGATAAAAGTTGTGAAACTTTTAATGTACATTAATATTCATATAAATTTTTATTTATCTTTCGCAGCCTTGTAAATGATAGCGAGTTGTGAAGAGGGCCCCACGCTTTTATGTGCAGTCACGGATCGAACATTTTAATTTTCTTCTTTTTAGTGCACTTTCTATATGTAAAAGAAAACGTGTACTTTTAAAAAAAAGATTTTGTTAATATTTTATTTTCTACTTTTTAGTAACAAAATTTTTAAATATTTTTCGACATACTCAATTCAATTTAATTAGTCAAAGTTCGTTGTCTATAACTTTAATGTGATAGTGGTAAAATATTGATTATTAATTACAAATTTATGTATTAAAAAAAACAATTTCCCCAACTCAAAATTGAACCCAGTACCTCCAGGTCCATTGAGCTAACACTCGGCCAACTAGGCTACACAAATGCCAGTTGTTCCTCTTGTATTATCATGTCAATTTAGATTTAGTTTCGTATTACTGAGCTGTTTAACACCTGGAATGTGGTCACCGATGGCTGGTGGTGAACTCCGGTGCCATTCACGTGAAAGTCAAGAATAGCACGGATACAGATTATATATAAAGATAAACTAAAAAATGCATTTATTTAATTACGGTACATTCGATGGATCTGAAATTTTGATACAATGTATTGTCATCCAAGATCTATCTGTGGTAAAATTTTGAGATCTCTAGGACCATCAGAAGTGGTTTAATTTTACGTTACAAGATTTGACGGATACAACATACACACAGTGTGAGTTAAATAAAAGCGTGTAAAATAAGAATCCCTTAACAGGGAACAATGAAACTGAGAAAGAATTTGTGACATTGACAGATGTAACTGACCAGAGTGGGTCATACATTATTAACACAGAAAATGAGGATAAACAGTTGACCTTGAGTAATTGTTACAATGACAAAATTGGGTCAAAAATTAAATACAAAGAGAGGCACGCTACTGAATCAACAAGTGCAAAGGTCACACCGTTAATGGACACAAAGGCGTTAGACGTTAAAGATACAAAGACAGACAATAAGTCAAGGTTACCCGCAGCAAGGGGAGATGACCGTATACCGGACGCGGTGCACATCAAAGAGAAACGGCCCAGGCAAGCCACGGTGAGCGTGAAAATGAGGGTGATGAATCTGGGTCAAGGAAAAGTGACCAAACGGAGTAATTCGCGTCTTTGTGAGGAAGACAAGCAATGCACGCCAGAGTTCACAGAGAGGTTAACGAGAGCGACTGTTGTCGGGAGTTGAGACAAAGGTATTATACTGTGTACATTTAAAAGAACTGGACTTTGATAAGCATGATACGACTATGAGTTTGGATATGATTGTGTTTTGAAACTTTGTTGTGTTTTTTTTTGTTTTTTTGTTGTTGTTTTTTTGCAGGAAGTTTTGCTTTTAAAAAGGTGGATGACTATTTAGAATGACTGATGTATTTTCAGGATTGTTCTGCTTTTAGGTGATATTGCTACAATGTTTATTAATGCTTTGTATTTATGAAAACTGTGCAAAATTTATCAACCTGATAATTCTTTGACAGAATTGTAGAATCAAGTCAATAATTGGAGTGAAGACTTTTTACACAAGTGACAAGTCCAGTTATACAATCGGTCTTAATAAATATGTGAAATCGATAACTTGTAAAGTGTGAACAAAAGTCTTCTAACGTCATACTATTATGATAATACTTCAGTTACCTGATTATTGAAGTTTGAAAATATTGGAAATCATTACCTGGGTTATTTTTAGCAGCATTTGTTTCCAGAATAAGTTTTTAATCTATTTATTTATTTTATTATTATTATTGTGCTGCAAATCATTTTAACCCAAGAAGCGTGTAAAAGAATATATATTATGTTGTCAATGTATTATCTTAAATAGTGGTACCCGACCCCTGGGCGGCGGACTGATTCCGGTCCGTTTATCCAAAGGTGCAGGGCATTTTATTGAATGTACTGTATTTTTCGTGGGATTGTACGACTTTCCTTGTGTATTTTGAAAGATAAAAATGGGAACACGAAGGACAGAAGTAATTCCCCCAGGGCCACGGCATCAATATAGGAGAATGCAAGGATATCATCATATTTGGTGGCTAACCATATTACTGTGGCAAAACGCCATTCAGTATTTGTAGTTAATTGATCCGCCCTCAAATAGAGGAGATATCTGGCGTGAAACTCGTAAGGAAATACTACTGTTAAAAAGGCTAGGAATACAATGATACTTCACAAATACAAAAATGTCCGAAATAAAACACGACTGAGGATTGATAGGCACTCTACATCAGTGCTTCTCAAAGTGGTCCGCCATACTAAAAGTTTGAGAAGCACTGCTCTACAGGTACCTACAAAAATGCCATGACTTGTTTATGTCGGCTACCTCTGTGACTAGGACCACCAGACCAGAAGCTTTGAGAAAATACGTGAAGTGGGGCACGATTGAGGGTTGGTACATCCCAGTATTAGGCCATTGACAGATAATATGAAGAAACGCGTAAGGGTGGGTGCTACCCCGGCCAAAATACATTTTTCCCGCCTCTTTCCCCCTCCATTCCCTTGACCACACACAGGGCTAGAGGGCGACGGAATTTGGGGGTGTTAGGTTACAAATAATTGACAGTGACCAGAGAAAAGATTTTAGTGCTGTCAGGTGCGACTATAGTCCAGGGAGATGCCAAATGTAGTTTATGTGGACCTGGGGAAAGTATGAACGGAAAGCATTTCGTTTAAATGGCTTTAATCAGCAGGGCGCCTCAAATATCACCCACATACCTTTGGCTAGCAATATAAGGACAGGGGCATGTTAGACCAGGAGGTAGGAGGAAATCATCAAAAGTGACTACTAAAGATAAGAGGATAAGAAAGCTACTGTCAAGGTGAGAATCCCTGACTGTGCGGCAGTGAGGCGTGAGAAAGGGGAAGGGGGAGTGTAAGGTGTAGTTGGAGATGGAATAGTGTGAAAGCGAAGGTCAGTGGTCAGTTAGTTAGCGTGGCGGCGTGGGCCCTTCAGTGCAGGTATTCTTTGGCTAAGTATGTTAGCAGAATCCTCGCACTGATGGTCTTATAGTAGCTATTCTAAATGAAAATTTCAGATTAGAACTACATTCAATGTGAATACTCTTCTATAGTGCTTATCTTCATTAGAACAGAACCGAAAATATTATTATTCTAACTGTAATAGTTTAAAAAATTATAAATTTTTGAAAATTCCAAAATGGCCGCCACCACTTAGTGTGCAAGAGTGTGTTTTTGACACCCTGTAACTTAGTGTAACTTTTGAAATAACTCTTTGGGAGCTTTGAAACTTCTTTACCTAACAGACCACTACACATATAACAAACTCAATTTTTTTCAGGACAGTGACAAAAATTATATGTACAAAATTTATTCAATTCAAAACTAGCAGATGCACAATTTCTACAATAAATTAAAAGGGAGACAAAAAGTCAATTTTTCTTCATTTTTAAAACATCATAAACAATTACCCAAATAAGTTAGAAATATAAAATTACTATTATCTCAAAGACAATTCAAAGCTCTTTATCAAGAAATTGACAGCCAGATGATAAATTAAAACTAAAATAAACTAGAATTTTTAGAGAGAATACGGAACATGTAGTTGAAAATCAGCGAGCACGCAGAAAAAAAAGAAGTTGACTTGTCAATCCTTACAAGACTAGCCAGCAGTGAAAAGACAATGAAACACACAAATCCACCGGCTAGGGGTCAAAATCAGTTCAGATTCTGTTAAGTTGAATGGCGAGTAGGGGAGATGAACTGAGTTACTGATGCGCAACATGTAGAAACAGGGGGAAAGGGTGTAAGAAGGAGTAGTAGAAGAAATACCAGGGGGTTATTTCGAGTTTGACAATACAGATGACAGAGTTGGTACAATTCTGTCGAATTACGGCGACCATAAGACAAAGTTGGGCATTGAGTTTCTATTACCAGTAATGTTTTTTTTATGAATAACAGGCGCCTCAGAAAGATAAGGATGATCACTGTGGGTGAATGTGGCTGGTTCTCAGATGTATTGATGTATATAATACATCGAACTTAATAATAGCCCAAGAAGGCAAGTTTGAATGGGTCAGAGTAATAGCAACACCAGTTGCGGTATGAATAAAAGAATGTGTGAAGGCACATATAAGTTGGATTTCGAAAATATCGTTTGTTGTAATGCTTTCAAAGGTTGGTTTTTATTGGTCATGGGAGACAACAGAAATGTTCCCCCATCAGCACACCCGTAAAGATGTTTTTTTTATTTTACTGCTTTTATTGATGTGTATAATCTGTGTAAAGCTTATAAATATTTCACGATTTTGTAATTGTGTCTTTGTAATGATAATTTTGTAGTAAGATTAACTTACTGAAAAATACCTGTATTATAAGAGAGATACGAAAGAATGTGTACGTTTAATCTATAATTTTCGATGGAAGTTAAGTTAACATATTATTATTATCAATTTTATAATTACTTGCATTATGATTGTTAATTTTAAATGGTTAGTTGTATAAGTTAATTTCTGTACGTTTGTCTAATTGGGATTCTGCACCTCGCCTTTATAGAGTTATAGTTACGGTTTTATTCTTTGAATGAAAACTAAAATGAAGGAGGGGGATATGTCGAGGTGAGAATCCCTGACTGTGCGGCACTGAGGCGTGAGAAAGGGCAAGGGGAGTGTAAGCTGTAGTTGGAGATGGAATAGTGTGAAAGCGGAGGTCAGTGTCAGTGTAGTTAGCGTGGGCCCTTCGGTGCAGGTATTCTTTGGCTAAGTATGTTAGCAGAATCCTCGCAATGATGGTGTTATAGATGTAATGTTTTGGCTAATAAACCATATATTAAATATAATAGTAATTATTGTTCTTGTGAGTGTGGCTGTGTAATTGTTCACCACCAAACCCCTAGACAACGACGCCACGCAAAAAACGTTTTGTGACAGCTACCTTGTCATGATACCCTTCCTTTGCCAGAGGATTATCAACAAAAAATTGAAGCTCTACGCATTGGTATACGAGAGAGAGATTTTGAAATAGCTGATCTAAAGGAAACCGCCTTCTATCATAAAGAAGTTTTAAATGCAAAAACAGATACCATTTTGCAATTGAACTCAAAGCTTAAGAGCTTCCATAAATTGCCTTGAGCGACTTATATCGGAAACTAGGCTTTGTCTGGTTAAGCCATTAACCCTTGAAAAAAACGCCCCTGTCACCCTTTAGTAGTAAACAACCTACTTATTAATAATTAAAGAAATGTTAATGGACGACGCTGTATACCAATCTATTGAATATCAGCATAACCAGTGTCGAAAGGGAGCCCATTCATAGAGATAACAATGATTTAGAGAATGTGGGACTATTTGTAATGCATTTTCGTTTTTTTCTGCTCTTCGTAAGTCCCAGACTTTTTTTAGTAGTTACATTGCAGCACAGTGTCCATAATTAGATTTGAATTTGACTGCATGGTTTTTAAGCTGTTTGCTTACATGACAGATATATTTGCTACTGCTGATTTTAGAAATAACTTTGGCACCTTGTATGCGCATAGACAAAGTGATTTGCATGAATTGTATACACTATCAGGTAACGGACGGTTTGGTGTTGCTGTTGAAGAATTTATTTATTCTAATTAAATCTTCTGATCAACGCACACACATAATTTTCCAATAGTTGGGCATTGTTCTATTTTCGAGGATGCTATGAGATTTCCAACAGAGTATAAATTAGAACACGTATGTTCATATAATATTTTTATTGTTGCGTTTTGCTCGAAGTTTTTTGAAGGGGAAGAAGAGACAGTTGTACATTTTCTTGACACCAGGTCAAAAACATGGGGAATGCCTGATAGCCTTAAAGGATCTGCCAAATCAATGGCTAGTTTCAAAAAAGACAACAAATCTTAGATACTTCAAACCAACGGTCACATGTGGGAAATAAAAAGTGACAAATCCAAATGTATCAGCCTAAACCTGGTTGGAGTTCTCTGGCAGGGATACTATAAACTGTCTGGCAGAGATACTATAAACTGTCTGACAGGGATACTATAAACTGTCTGACAGGGATACTATAAACTGTCTGACAGGGATACTATAAACTGTCTGACAGGGATACTATAAACAGTCTGACAGGGATACTATAAACTGTCTGGCAGGGATACTATAAACTGTCTGGCAGGGATACTATAAACTGTCTGACAGGGATACTATAAACTGTCTGACAGGGACACTATAAACTGTCTGACAGGGATACTATAAACTGTCTGACAGGGATACTATAAACTGTCTGGCAGAGATACTATAAACTGTCTGGCAGAGATACTATAAACTGTCTGGCAGGGATACTATAAACTGTCTGGCAGAGATACTATAAACTGTCTGGCAGAGATACTATAAACTGTCTGGCAGAGATACTATAAACTGTCTGGCAGGGATACTATAAACTGTCTGGCAGGGATACTATAAACTGTCTGGCAGAGATACTATAAACTGTCTGACAGGGATACTATAAACTGTCTGACAGGGATACTATACACTGTCTGGCAGGGATACTATAAACTGTCTGGCAGGGATACTATAAAATGTCTGACAGGGATACTATAAACTGTCTGACAGGGATACTATAAACTGTCTGGCAGGGATACTATAAACTGTCTGACAGGGATACTATAAACTGTCTGACAGGGATACTATAAACTGTCTGGCAGGGATACTATAAACTGTCTGGCAGGGATACTATAAACTGTCTGGCAGGGATAATATAAACTGTCTGACAGGGATACTATAAACTGTCTGACAGGGATACTATAAACAGTCTGGCAGGGATACTATAAACTGACAGGGATACTATAAACTGTCTGGCAGGGATACTATAAACTGTCTGGCACCAACTGTTTTAACGACATCTTTTATCTTCAGGGATCATCATGTATTGATTCGAGCATTTTGCCAGAACCTTTTTTTTTCACGTATCAAAACGTCTGGTAATTTAGAAAATTGTCCGTATATAGTTCCAGCGGTACTAAAAACAGTCAGATTTTATTTAGTTTTAGCCTAGAGAAGATGTTTGTAATATTTTCTCTAACGTAACTGAATGGTTTCAAAAAATATCTGAAGGCAATTGATTGGTTAACCAAAAATGTTGTTACTTACATCGACATCTACATATTGCTGAACGGATTTTTCTACTTTACTTTTATTTTTCTTTAAAAAGTTGTGTACTTGTTTGTGTTGTGTAAACATTTTAAATGAGTGCTTCGAGTTAATTTACCAAGAAATAGAGGAGGATATTAATTTTAATAAGGCTTGCTCTAAAGATTATTGTTCTGTACATTTATTTTTTATTAAATTGAATGTATGGATTTTTTTAAACAGGAACAAAATGACAATATGTTAATTGAAATCTCTAGGACTGAATGTTACTTAGAGGACATAAAAAAAGAATATTTAATTTCTGTCAATGCTTCAGACACCACATCATGTGTTGTAAGTTGAATTTTGTCAATGTTACAGACACCCCAAGTGATGTCAGTTGGTTGTTGTCATTGTTATGGACACCACATCATGTGATATTAGTTGGTTGTTGTCATTGCAATGGACACCACATCATGTGATATTAGTTGGTTGTTGTCATTGCTATGGACACCACATCATGTGATATTAGTTGGTTGTTGTCATTGCTATGGACACCACATCATGTGATATTAGTTGGTTGTTGTCATTGCTATGGACACCACATCATGTGATATTAGTTGGTTGTTGTCATTGCTATGGACACCACATCATGTGATATTAGTTGGTTGTTGTCATTGCTATGGACACCACATCATGTGATATTAGTTGGTTGTTGTCATTGCTATGGACACCACATCATGTGATATTAGTTGGTTGTTGCCATTGCTATGCACACCACATCATGTGATATTGGTTGTTGTCATTGCTATGCACACCACATCATGTGATATTAGTTGGTTGTTGTCAATGTTAAATAAATTACATTATAAGACGAAAAAAAGAAGAAGAAAAGAGAAAGCCAGGCAGGCAAAAGAGGAAGCCCGGATGGCGAGTAGGAAGCCAGGGTGCCACCAAGTAGGGAGCCAGTTTGACGAGCAGTGTAGGTATCTGGGTGACATTACGACGCGGTAGAGAGACTGAAATGAACGTAACGACGGCCAGATTGGAGAAAGTGTACTCAAATAAAGATTTGATTTGCTGAGTGGCGAGTTGTTACTGATTTGAACGAGAGGAATATCAGTAGTAGAATTAGACAGACACACGCACAGAACTTCTACAATACTGACAAAAACGCAATGACATGTCCATGTGCCATATCTCAAGAGGGAGGCTGTTCTTGAGTATTTGCCCTGTGCACTAGCTTCTCCAACCAACAACACAGGAGCTGTTCAAGTTACTGGATACAAACGTATCACAAATGTAGTGAAACTTATTCACCGCATCAAAGCACATACCTGTTTCATGAATTTTGTGAGGCGATGGACGCCGGTCAAAGATGTCTTCACTTGTACACAGAAATGAGGAAAGTCGCTAACCATAGTAGTACAATTACGAGAGGCATTGCAGAGATTTCTCTCAGAAAAGAAGTCACAGTCTGCGGCACATTTAAATATCAAGTTATGTGTCATAAATCTTGATTGCCTATGGGACATATCTAGATAGACTACGCAAGGAACTCAATTTGTCCCATTAGAGGAATATTATTACTGTTCTCATGAAGGTAGAAATAATATCTGCATTTAAAGCCAAACTGGAGTTGATGGAACGGCACGTGAATCATGGGGGCCCGCAGGGGGGGGGCAAGGGGGGGCGCTTGCCCCCCCCCCTGGATTTATGGATTTAAAAAAATTGTAAAGAGAAAATAAAGAGAAAGTAACTAAGCTGGTGATGATCTCGTTTTACTGGGTAATTATTTTTATATTTTCAATATTGTAGAGAATTAGGGCGGTTAAAGGGTCTTTAGATCAAAGATTCCTCTTTCTGGCCAGGACTGGTAGTGGTAGTCTGGTCAGGACTGAACAAGATGTGTGAAATGCCCCTTGCAGTAGCTTGGATAAGATGAATTCTGAATAGACCAAACCACGTACAGATGCTGAGAGGTGCTAAATGTAGACTCTGTTATCTAAAGGTCAGCCGTGTGAAGCACTGACCAGGGGAAATGATTGCGATTGTACAAAACCAGACCAGGGGCTAACATCAAAGAGACCAGAGCGGGTCATGGTACCCCACCCAACCCCCGTCTTAATCTGGGGGGATGGTGGTACAAGATGATTCAATCATCATGATTGACATTAAATACTGACGTAATGTAGACCGGGGACTGGACAAAGGCGTGGCCTCCATACTGAGGGATTTGGTTATAGGACGTGACCAATAACGGACGGAGTTGTTTGCAACGGCGTTAGTAAAGATCATAAATAAACTGTATTAACTGTATAGGGGCCGTCCATAAAGTACGTCACACTCCAGAGGGGGGAGGGGGTGTAAGAAAGTGTGACAATTTGTGACAGGAGGGAGGGGGTCCAGCCATGTGTGACGTCACGGTGTTTTATATTAAATGTTAATTATTTTGTAAATTAAAAAAACAAATTTTTGTTCGAAAGTGTGACATACTTTAGGTTGCGAGATTTGTGACAGTTTGTGACAAGGGGGAGGGGGGAGTTAAAAATGTTCAAAAATAGCGTGACGTACTTTATGGACGGCCCCATATATGCTCAATCTCATATACTTTAAAAGCCTCGTTCTGAAATGTTAGTCTTTACAATGCCTGGTTTCTAGCTACCCCACAACAGTGGCCCATCCTTGCATAGTCTCGGTTCACAGCGTGATCACTTGAGCCCTTTGGCAGGTTTAGGGGAGGGTGGCTGAACGGGCTAAGGCCAGGGGCCCCCAAACTTAGTATATTTTATAATAAAGGTGAACAGATGTTTGCATGAATCCCTGAAAAAATATCATAAATTAAATTAATTAATAAAAATCGTATCTGATCTCTTTTCGACCCAATACTCTTAGTAATCGAGAAACCTGATTTGATAGGCTTACTAAGAGAAAATATTAAAGAATATTCTTTATTTTTTAAATTTACAATTTCCGTCAAGCTCTCCTCGTCGCTTATGCTTGCGTTGCAAGCGATCTGAGGATCGATCCCCAACGGTGGATTCTTTTCTTTCTTTTTTTTCTTTTTTGTTGTTATAATTATTATTTTATTATAATTTTTTTAAAAATTGTTTTTGTCTTTTTACACTCAATTTTAGGATACTGGCAAACTTCTTCGTGTTCGGTTTTTTCATGAATAATCTTTTTAGCTGACTAGTTACAAGTTACAGTCTTATATTAGCTGCTAGGAATCATTTTATTTAAAGGGACGCTGGCTCGATAGGGCTCCATTTTGAATTGCAG
The DNA here is from genome assembly GCA_944989445.1 of Ampullaceana balthica. Classification (NCBI taxonomy): domain Eukaryota; kingdom Metazoa; phylum Mollusca; class Gastropoda; family Lymnaeidae; genus Ampullaceana; species Ampullaceana balthica. The sequence goes on along the minus strand of CALYLW010000653.1, from coordinate 393,613 downwards.
CCAGGGGCCCCGTGCAGTCTTAATTCGCCCCTGCTTGACCCCTCAAGCACGCGGATTCATCCCCTCACTGTCAACACTTCCAGAAATGCCATACTTACAATAACTCATGATTATAAATTATAGATAATAGAAAGTAGTTACAAAAGAAATTGCAAAGAAAGAAAAAAGAAAAACAGAAAAATAATAAAATTAAATGAATTTTAAAAAGAAAAAAAAGAAGAAAAAACCTAAGTCTTCAAACGATATTCGATCCACTACCTGTTACTTTGAGTTCAAAAATCGTGCGCACAAATATTGGACCACAGACGCATGTGAATTTAAGAAGTTTAAAAAAATCTTATATCAGAAGCTTTTAATTGTCAGGGTTATATGATCCTGACACTTCCACATAAGTAAAAGGTGTACGTGTATATTTTATCACAATATTAATAAACGAGAAGTAGTACAGATCTGTATAGAATTTTAATTAATAGTCACGTGACCGGCCAAAAATCTGCGTATAACGCTAAGAATTATGGGGAAAAAATCACTCGAAAATTTTTTGCCCCCCCCCCTAGAAAATTTTCTGCGGGCGCCCATGACGTGAATAGAGGCATTTTGGACTTGTTACAAACATCAGCGTTGATTTTAGGCGAGACTGAGTCTGAGCGATCATTCTCCAAGGTGGTGCACAATGACCTTCATACTTAGCGTGATCATTCTAACAGTTAATGCCCAATGATCTATGGCGATGAGCCTGTGCATTTATTATCTCAGTTGATGCATGTTTATTTGTCTTTAATTTTAAAAGAGTTCATGCACTACTTCCCAACCAAAAGACCCATGCACAATTAACGAATGGATACGCGAATCATTTGCCAACAAACCATACAAATCTAGCATATCTGTAAAGAAAAAGATCAACAGCTGATGATTGCTAATGGTGGTGGCCATAAAAAACTATACATATTAGACAACAATTCTTTCGTTGTTCTTCGTGGCGTAAAATCTGGAAATGGCCTCTATTGCATTTAATTTCCTATTGCAATTTCCGGCATCAAATCTGTGTGATGCTGGGTTATCCGCAGTGACATCAAACGAAACAAAACAACGGAATAATTTGGGCATAAGTATAAGCAGCGCACTTCTGGTGTCTAGGCTCCTATGGGGCCGTCCATAAAGTACGTCACCCTCCAGAGGGGGGAGGGGGTGTAAGAAAGTGGGACAGTTTGTGACAGGGGGAGGGGGGTCCAGCCATGTGTGACGTCACGCTGTGTTATAGTAAATTATAATTATTTTGTTAATAAAAAATAAATTTTTGTTCGAAAGTGTGACGTACTTTGTTCCTAGATTTGTGAAGTTTGTGACAAGGGTGAGGGGGAGTTTAAAATGGTCAAAAGTAGCGTGACGTACTTTATGGACGGCCCCTATGATCCCCTGATTGAACCATATCGTGACACAGAATGATAAGCTTCAGTCACAAATTGTTAACCGAGAACAAGAATACTATTCACGCATATATATTTCAAGAAGTTTAACAATAGTCAAATATTGTTGCGCAAGAATGATTTTGATTTGGTGGAGCATTTCTCGAACAATTTCTGTGATTTGATAACAATTTTAACCAAACTAGTGACGTCATAGGCTATTAAGTAGGTGGGGGGTAGGGTGTTAGGCGATTATGGATCATGAAAAAAGATATTTTAAAACCAAATTTACTAGTTTTCTATTATTGTATAGAAATTTTTGTTTTATATGATTATATTCAGCTGTAAGGTGAAAATAAAGTTCAGGGCACAGTTTAATCATATTAAAACCGCAAGATTACTGCCCCAAGTGACACAAAACCAGACTACGTCATTGGCTAGATTGCTCTGACACCAATAAAATCCTTGTTACTTTCGCCAGCTGTTTTCATACATATTTGTTTACTGAGGCCCTCCGGTTCTAACTCCCCGAATTAGGGGTTAGACAATGCTCAACAACCCCGCTGTATTAAAGTACATTTTAAAAGTTATTACCCTGCCCAACTGATGTTTTCCTTGTAGACGCCTGTTATAGACGTAAAAAGTGAAAAAGTTTTCATAAGCGTAGGGCAGATCTTAGTTCTGACGAGCAGTAATTAAGAAAATTAATTCAATTTGTCATTTCTTTCTCCGGAGAAAACTGGATTTAATCATGGCCATGGTATTTTAATTGATAAGGAATTCAATAATGGAATGTGTTGAGACCCTCAATTATATTTGTGAATCTCCTTAATTTGAGAACAGTTGGAGGTAGGGGTTAGACCCTACCAACGTAAAAGTTAACCTTGGATGAACAACATATTGGGACGAAACATACAAATGAGGCATTGAGTTGGTACCTACTGGAAACAGATCATCACGTGCCAAGAGAGTGGTGATTAGGATCAGAACAACCAAGACATGTTATGTTGACCCTTGGCACAAGGACGACTCGCCAATAGAAACTAATTGAAATTTAGGGCAGATGCCATGGTGGCGTGGTTAGGGGTGTATATATTCTGGGGGAGAAACCATGAGGAGTTCTCTCTCACAGATGATTACAGATCGATCACCGTAAGAAAAAGTTACCAATTAAATGGACGAAAGCTAGGAATGAAGCAAAGTTTGTTACCATTACAAGTTAGCCAAGACACAGATTCATCGTCAACTCAAGGAATACAAGTTTACCTGTAATACCTCCTGCATTCATGTTGTATATATAAATATATATATATATTTCATGTAATTAAATATTCTCTCTGTTGTAGACAAAGGTGTTATGTGTGTTTATTTATACATGTCTTAGGTATTGTAGCATCAACACTAGCCTCATGCAAAGCCAACTACGCTGGGCGGGGCATGTAGTGCGCATGCCCGACCATCGCCTCCCCAAGAGGCTCTTCTATGGTGAGCTTACAGAAGGGCACAGAGCACGCGGAGGTCACGTAAGCGCTACAAGGATGCACTTAAAACTGCTCTGAAGACCTTCGACATCGGACATGACTCATGGGAAGCAGCAGCCAGTAACCACTGGCGCTCTATGATATGGAATGGCGCAGCTGTCTGTGAGGCTAATAGACAACAGGCTGCCAAGTTAAAACGTCAAGCCAGAATGGACCGTATCCAAAACCCTCCTGAAGGGACCGCATCCATCTCTTGTCCGACATGCGGACGCCTTTTTCGTGCCAGAATAGGGTTAATAAGCCACCAGAGGACACGTGGCGGCCCAGCAAATATGATGAGAGTGGTAGTTTAGTTCTAAGATTAATACTAATAATGAATACTGCGGGATAGAGCCATAAGTACTGTAATAATTGATAACTGTATAAGCTAACTCTAGACAACTAGAGTCAATCTTATGTGTTTGTGTCTACTAGTACATATAGACATCAAACCTTGACAGAACTCAGGTATTCAACAAAAAATATAACAGACATTCGCTAAACTTATACAGCTAGAAATTGAACTCAACTGAATAGTCTGCGAAACTGATCAAAGGATTTTCACCGCAAAAAAAATGCCACCAGTAATGGGCGATGTACAGCTCTTCAGCACACTTGGAAGATCTGATTAAGAAATATTATAGAAATGCAGCTTCTAAGTAAAAATGAGACACACATGTACTAATTAGTACTATTTCAAATGCGATAATTTGAGTAAAATTAACCATTAGATCTCTTTTTTTTAAAAATGATGAACAAGAGGAAAGAAGATAATTAGCCTACAAGAGCAATTTTGGAAACTTTAGAAAACCTCCTGAAGTTTCAATGTTGAATATTTCGATTTGATCTATAAAAAGCAGGAAAGTTATGGAACATTAACATAGACTATAGAATATTTTTTTTTAATTATTCAAAATGTAAATATGAGAAGATTGAATATACAAAGAACTAATGAGCTTCCACGCTCTTTGTAGTGAAAAGAAGTTTCTGTTTTGAGAACATGTCAATTTATATGTAAAGCCAGATTAGAGGTGAGATAGAGAGAGCGTGTTTTAGATTAACATTAGCACATACCCTTTTCATGATGTTGTACTTGTGTTTTACTGTCAGTAGCACATACCCTATTCGCTGTGGTGTATATGAAGAGATGAAGAATTCTGGTCCCTTTGAATAACATTTCCATCGCCTTTTATAAAGCTCAATAAACGTTTCAAATATGTTTCAGTAGTACATCTGTCTTTTGAATGAAGCTGAGAATCTTTTTGTACAGTTGAGACTTGACTTCTTGTAGATTGAGACTTGACTTCTTGTAGATCGAGACTTGACTTCTTGTAGATGGAGACTTGACTTCTTGTAGATGGAGACTTGACTTCTTGTAGATGGAGACTTGACTTCTTGTAGATGGAGACTTGACTTCTTGTAGATGGAGACTTGACTTCTTGTAGATGGAGACTTGACTTCTTGTAGATGGAGACTTGACTTCTTGTAGATGGAGACTTGACTTCTTGTAGATGGAGACTTGACTTCTTGTAGATGGAGACTTGACTTCTTGTAGATGAGACTTGACTTCTTGTAGATGGAGACTTGACTTCTTGTAGATGGAGACTTGACTTCTTGTAGATGGAGACTTGACTTCTTGTAGATGGAGACTTGACTTCTTGTAGATGGAGACTTGACTTCTTGTAGATGGAGACTTGACTTCTTGTAGATGGAGACTTGACTTCTTGTAGATGGAGACTTGACTTCTTGTAGATGGAGACTTGACTTCTTGTAGATGGAGACTTGACTTCTTGTAGATGGAGACTTGACTTCTTGTAGATGGAGACTTGACTTCTTGTAGATGGAGACTTGACTTCTTGTAGATTGAGACTTGACTTCTTGTAGATTGAGACTTGACTTCTTGTAGATGGAGACTTGACTTCTTGTAGATGGAGACTTGACTTCTTGTAGATGGAGACTTGACTTCTTGTAGATGGAGACTTGACTTCTTGTAGATGGAGAGTTGACTACTTGTAGATTGAGACTTGACTTCTTGTACATGGAGACTTGACTTCTTGTAGATTGAGACTTGACTTCTTGTAGATTGAGACTTGTCTTCTCGTAGATGGAGACTTTCCTATAGAATCGAAATTTTCTTAGAAATGATGTCTTTCTCGTTGTAATAAATTAATGAATGAAACTATTGCAGTCATGGATAACCGGAAATTAATGTTTTACCTCCATATGCATTGATTTATGATGAGTGTGTAAACAGTCTTGGAGAACAGTAAAACAGAAACAAGCCAAATGTAGGAGAACTATTTCTGACAACCTCGTCCACCTTAGGTTGCATTTTTTTTAATAAGGATGAAGGCATCCAATAAATGCAGGGTAAAAATATCAAATTATTAAATTGAAGTTCACATTTTGAATCAATATTGTAGCAATGGTAAATAATCTTGAGTATTCCTATTTGTGGAGGGTATTTTGTAAGGCTGAATAATGGGCGTCAACCATCTAACTTAATCACCTTAATTGTAGTTCGTTTACAAATCGTGTTGGCCATTGTAACAGGCAGAGATTATTCTGGTGATACTGGAGGCTCACGGTTGTCCTTTTTTATCTGGAAGTGATGACTGGGGTGAAAACTTGGGACATTGGTTGTTCCATTGGTTATTAAGCCGTTGAATGGGGCATGTTCCACATGATATCTTGTTGAATCCCACCAGGTGGTGACGGTACATCACAGAATGTATGGAGACTTCTGAAGTTGCCAGCATTTTGTCTGAAAATTAAGAGTTAAAGTAATAATAATCAATTACATATCATCTATTTTTTTCTCTAACTCTAACGATTTCTGGTAATAAACATGTCATCATTATTGATAAAAAAATGTCACGAAGGAAATTTTTTTAGTCCAACAATAAGAAAAGCTATTTGATGTTTTTTGTTTACGTAAAAAACATAAAATAGGAAAATTGTCAAAAGCGCCTTAATCCATACATCCTCCGATTACTACCAAGATTCGTACACTCTTTACATTACACAGAAATATTAAAAGTTCACTGACTGGACAATCCTTTATTATTAATTATTCTGTTAGTCTCCTCCTCATTACACACCACCACTAGAGGTCTCAAAACCTTCCACACACGTTCTCACACATAACACGTTGTGTTGATTTTTCTTTTAACACACTTGTCAACGGTCTAGGGGGCTGTCCATAATGACGTCACGCACCAGGGGAGGGAGAGGGGGTCGACCATTTGTAAGTAGTGGGAATGGGGGTGTTTTAGAACTGTGACGTCGCATCAAAAACGCTCAAATTTAAAATTTCAACTTAAATATTTGATTGCTTATAACTTATTTAATGACGTTTTGCCTGGCTTTACGTGTGTTACGATATTAGCGTTAAGTCTTACACTAAAACTTAAATGACAAAAAGAGATTGGAAACACGCTTATTTTCACATTTAAAAAATACTGCTTTTATGGGGGGTGAGGGCGCAAAGCTTTGTGAAATACTGGAGGGAAGGGGTCTAACTTTGTGTGACGACGTGTGGCCCGGGGGGGGGTGAAAAATCGGCCCAAATCCCGTGAGGTCATTTGTTGACGGCACCTAGTCCAACAACGACAGCCCCGTGCCGCGAATAGCTCACAACCAAATCACGAAGGAAAATTGGTCATCCGTGACAAACATAAATGATGTTTTTAATTTGCAAAGAAGACGTTTAGTTTTAGAAAATATGGTTTTACGTCCGAAGGTTCAATTGACTAACAGCTAACTTGCTGTAAATATTATAGTAATGTTTAAGCGGCTGGTCAAGACGGCACGTAACACAAAAATAAAGATTAAACACAGTAACCAACTGTACAGTACTGAATTTAAAAATAACATAAAATTTTAATGTAGCACGATACGAATGGTTAGAAATAAGTACCGGTACTACAATTTAGTAACATTTATCTGAAATAACAAGATATGATACAAACTAACGTTGATAATTCAAAGAGATCAACACACACAATAGGCAGGCGAAGGTGTGTACAATAATGAGAGGTAACAATAATAGTGACAATGACAATAAAAATCCACCTTGACCATCTGTGTACTCTTCTCAGGCAGCTAAATGAAACCAGGTCAGAGGTGTACCCTTCCAGGAGGACTGTGCAGTGAATAGGGTGAGGGCAAAGTCATAAATCACCAGGATCAGCATGGTGGTTCCTTTACGAGTCACGACACGCTGGGAAAGCGTGTGTGTGTGGGGGGGGGTGGTGGTACCTAACACATGATCAATGCTATTTGTAGAAAAATAGCAATTTTAAAAGACAGATGCATTAACACAAAATCGTCCTAGATCAAATGAACGTAGCAGTGAAGAATTAAGTATTAAGGAGCCGTCCATAAATAATGTCACGCGCCTGGGGAGGGGGTAGGGGGTCAAGCATTTGTGACGATGGGGAGGGGGGGGGTAAAGAAATGTGACGTCAAATCAATTAACAAAAAAAAACGCGCATCTTTAAATAAAATTTCCACTTAACTAGTTCATTGCTTGAAATTTATTTAATTAATGATGTTTTCAATGGCTTCACGCGTGTTATCTGTCAAAGTTCTGACAAACTTAAAGATGTTATGATACAACTTTTCCCTCTGAACATGAAACAAAAATCATGAAACACAAAAAAAGATGTTGGTTCTTTGAATGAATCCACGATATGAAGTTAACGAGTCTTTGATATACGACGATATCATTTACCGTACATACTCATTCTAAAGCCGACCTGTTTTGGACAAAAACTAGGGGGAATGATCGGGGTGGGGGTCGGCTTACAAGCGGGTCATAGGTGGCTTCTGCATGTACATTGAATATCGGTGTTATTGTAGATCACCAAGGTCCTTTTCTACATTCTACACGTTCGACTGCTTTACCAGAAGCTATAAAATAATAAATATCTGCACTTCTTATTTTTGTGAATGTTTTATTAATAAATTGTTTTACTAATTTTGTTTTCAACAACGAATTTTCTATGCTTTTGCCACTTTTTTTACACACACCCAAAAATAAATAAATAAAAAAAGAGCACACAGACAAAAATAGGTAGTTCAAAGTATACAATCATAATGACCGTTTTGTTTACGCATTATTAAAAATTTTTGGGGTCGGCCTACGAGCGGGTTACACTGTTTTAATACCAGTCTGTTCCAAAAGAGAGGGGTCGGCTTATAAACGAACGAGTAGAACGAGTAAATACGGTAGTTACCAGTTGAGACGAGCCAATGTTTTTTTTAAATTTATTTTAAATCTACCCCCACCCCCTCATTACCCTCTCCTCTCCTATCGCGACCATGTTCAAAATTAAGCTAGTCTAAATGTTTTTAAAAGCATATTTTAGTTGCTCATAGATATTTAATGTAATAACAAAAAATATATGAAAGTTATGTTTTTTTTTATGTTTTTGGGATTGAAAATAATTTGGGCTTGATTTAAATTTTGTAAAGTTATAGATTTGGCTTGTAAATGGTTGGTGATGTAATACCTGTTACCACCCTGCCACGAGTTTTGACGCGCCTTGCTGGAAAAATTTAACAAACTCGCGCCCATTCCCTTGTGTTTCTGGTGAAGGCCTAGCACAAAGCTTCTCAAACCTTTTAGTATGGCGGACCGGCAGGAATTTTTTCCATTGCACCAGGGACCGGTGCACTATTTTCCCTGCACTGACAATTTTTTCGGTCCTTTTTTGAGAACATCTGCGGACCGGCAGCGGAGGGCCCACGGACCGGCATCGGTACGCGGACCACCACTTTGAGAAGCACTGGCCTAGCAGATTAACTTATTTTAATAAGACGTACAAAGTTGTCAGTATGTAAAGTTTATCAATTAAAAAGTTACTACCGCCGACAATGTTCCCTTTAATCTACGTGGCCACGCAGTTCTCTGGCCGACGCCGCGCAGAGGTTTAGAATAACCGCGCAGCAAATTGTGTAGTAATGCACACAAAATTAAAAATGGACGCTGTGCAAATTTTCTCACGACTTTTTTTTACTTTGCAGTTGCACACGAACCAACGAATCTTAGAGGGAACATTGACCGCTGTCTAGCGGACATTAACAATCAAGCTGCTGGGCCTTATGATCTGACTGAAAGTTACTTCACTGTGAGATTTCGTTTTAATATTCAGTTTACTGTAGTTTTAGTTTATGAGTATGGCGTTTGGACGAGTACCAGCAATATGGACAGCCCTAGTTATGATTAGGGATTACCGGATTTTGGCTCCGGCAAATCCGGAATCCGGCCATTATACAAATCTGGCTCCGGGTTCAGCTCCGGCAGAATTTCATTTAATAAATCCGGCTGGCCATAGAGACATTATATATATATATATATATATATATTATATATATATATATATATATATATATAAATATATATATATTGTCTCCGGCTCATCCGGCATCCGGCCATTTTTATAAATCTGACATGGCTTTGGCTCCAGCCGGATTTCACTTCATAAATCTGTCCGCGGATTTTAAAAATTTGAATCCGGTACACCCCTAGTTACGAGATCATATTAAATAGATTGCAGACTTACAATAAATACATATTTAAATGTAAAAAAAATGATATTTTCAATTAGAAAATACGGCTTTTAAGGGGGGGGGGTCAAACGCTTATGACGTAATATTGGAGGGGGGTCTAAGCTTTTGTGACGAAGTGTGATCAAAAAAAAAGGAGGGGGGGGGGTCAAAAATCGGCTAAAATCGCGTGACGTCATTTATGGACGTCCCCTTACCCTATAAACACAATTATAATATCGTGGTTCCTCTGTGAAATTCTCATAAATTCATGCTTAAGAATGTCAAAATATTAGAAATTAAGGACTGGACCCCGTCATATACCTCACATGACTTTATCTTTTTATGGACTGGACCCCTTCATATACCTGTTATACCTCACATGCCTTTATCTTTTGATTAAAAGCTAATAAGCAGTACATTTTTCGTCAGTTATTTTGTGTAGTAAATTTTGAAAACAAACTTAGCTGTTGGGATTATTATTTATGCATCGTTTCCCGATAGACCAAAATCTTACAATGATGAACAGCGGCATGACCTTAATTTATACAAAATCTTTTAGTAACATGCATATAAAGTGGGTTAGGAAAATTTTATTATTGTTACCAAAAAGACAAAACGTGTTCAGTAATATCGGCATTTCCTACTTACCAATTTCCTGACCAAAGAATACAGATGGTTTCAGCACAATAAAATACGTCTTAAGGGCCTTCAGAAGCTTGTTTCAAACCTACTCCAAGGTGAGGCTCCGGCGAAATGTTTACCCCGCGTCCCAAGCGCCAGTTGCCTTATTCCCCGTGGGCCCGTGGCGGAATTTGGTTTTATTTTGTGGAAATCACGTGACCGCCCAGAAACTTTATGGTCATGTGACACATGCATGCAGGCATCGAAACGGATGACCTGGCAAATTCCCACCTGACTTCGAGAGTGTGTGTGGGGGGGGGTGAGGGATGGTTGAAGAGAGGCTGAAGAGACAAAACTTTCCATTGTTGTCACAAGGCCCGTCATAAGGTCAGAGGTCGCGGGATAATTAGTTGGGGAAAATCGTTTCTGTCTCCCTTGTGATTAACACAATATGTCCTGGGAAAAGCAAGGGTGTTAGTGGAGAATTCATTTCAAATACCATCCAACCCGACACAATATAAAATACATCCCTTTAATTTCATTAAAATAGGATTTAGGGTATATGTGATTTATCTACGACGGCTCTTAAGCGAGACAACTTGAAGAGACAAAATAAATGTGTTTTGCAAAAATTGAATATAAATAAATTATTTAGTCCTTAAGAGAAATGTTTGCCAGTAACCAGGGCCGGATTTCCGCCTAGGCCCACAAGGCCCGGGCCTAGGGCCCCAGCCAGCCAAGGGGCCCCGGTCGTGGAATCTTTACATAAGCCCAAAAGCCTGGCTTCATTATCAAAAAGCTTTATCGAAAATAATAGCATATTAAATATTTTTACTACATTTTGCATAACACTGCCCAGTAGTCAAGTGCACGGGGTTCGTTTGTGTTGGTTTGTCATTGTAAGCCGCGTTCTGAGCTGCTGTTGCGATATTGTGGAGAAGGCGTAAGGGGGGGGGTGACAGATTGCACCACCAGTAAAAAACGGCATGACCCTGACTTTCCCCCTCCCCATTCACACGCAGGACAAGAAACCGCCCGAGCCCCGAGCCGAGATTTGGGTTTCAGACTACAGATAATTGACAGGGACCGGGAGAACATTTTTTATTTAAAGTCGAAAGACTTGACCAGAGGCCAGGGAGATGTCACAGGTAGTTTATGGGGACCTGCCAAAGGTTTCAATGGAGTTCGTTTTAATGCCTTTAACTAGAGGGCCTTCTACAATTTCACCTGCATACCTTTGGTCAGCAATATTTTCAGGGAAAATGTTAGATCAGGAAATAGGAAGCCAGGGAAGCAAGAGACAAGACAGGGTGCCACGACTCGAAGCCGGGGAGCCACCGAATATGGAGCCAGTGTGTCGAGGGACGCGGTACGGAACAGAGACGCTTCAGGATGGACCAGGTAACACTTTTCTTTTCATATTTTTGTCCTTTATTAAATTAATCGTATGATTGTATGTTTATATGTAATTATGAACAGAAAAAAAGATTTACTTGAACCAAGAGAAATTATTGAATTAAGAAAATTTTAGGAAAACCGAAATTGTCTTGAACTTTGAACAAATTATCAGAGAAACAACAAATTGAAACATAAAAACATTATCCCAAATAATTAAATAAAGTTCTATTGTTTAATGACACTCGTTTTTATATTCTTTATAGAAATAACCGATGTCACGCACGATGTCTGACTTCAATAAATATCTAAGCGGGTTCCAGAAAAGAAAACGGAATGAAGAAAAAATTGAAAAAGACAAAGAGCTTCTTCGTAAAGTTCCTAAGTTAAACACATTTTTCGTCTCGTCTTCGTCTAGACCTAGTTCTGGCTCTAATCCTAGCAGTATTTGTGCAATAGCCAGTAGCAGTTGCAGCGATGCAGCCGATGACCGTTAACAGGCAACTGCAAAAAACGTGTCTGACTGCAACGAGCTACCTGAAAACATTACTTCTGAAAACTTTGTAACAGCTACAAAAAAGTATTCTTTAGAAAATCCTGAATCTAATTCTTTAAGTGACGATCCAACTGAGTGGATGCTAGATGAAGTTACCTTGGAGTACCTAGTTAAAAAAAGGCGTGAAACAAAATATTGATGCCGACTTTTCTTCTTCAAGGCGTCAGTACGCAGATAAAATCAGGTATCTATCGCTGTCACTTTTTAGCCCAACATTAAGCAATGGTGAAACACGACCTCGACATTGGCTCATTGCGCCCCAGGCTTTTTGGACATTTATTCAAACGTAGGAATTGCGCTCCGAATACTTTTGTGCACACCAGCGTCAAACTGCTCAGCAGAACGGTCGTTCTCAGCGTTAAAGAGAGTAAAGAATTACTCATGATCAAACATAGGAGAAAAGTGGCTCAATTTACTCTCTGTAATGTACATAGAGTCAGAAATAATGAAGTCAATCGACTATGACGACGTCATTCGTTCTTTTGCACAAAAGAAAGTTCGTCGTAGGATTCTATAAATTTTATTCAATAACGAAAGTATAGTAACTTAGACTGTTTTATTCTGATGTTTATTAAAGTTATTAATTAAAGTCAATTAAAATTGTATGTTCTGCACTTGTGAATTTAAATTGCAAACTTTCCAAAATATCCTTGAGATGGTTTGCCAGAATGTCAAGTGCCTAGGGGCCCCGAGTCTGTTAAGTCCGGGCCTGCCAGTAACAAGCTAAGGTATTATGATGGGACATATAATTGTATAAGTGTTGTATTAATGTTGTTAATGTTAAAACTCCCATTGTGCCCGGCAAATTGTGATATTAGTTGAGTTTGGTTTTTTTTGTGGTTTTTTTAATTAAATTTTATATAGGTTTATCTTCCCGAGCACCAGTATCCTTGTACGCTAATCACAGTAACTCACAAAGGTGTTGGAACTGATTGGGGCTCCTACAAAGTACTTTCCTCAAACCCATGTATTGCCAACTATTTAAGGAGATAGAAAAATGACAAATTACAGCAGATTTTTTTTTGGCTGTTGTTTTTTCTTCTATATTCTGACATTATTACACAGTTATCTTTTCACGACTTTTGTCAAGCACCATTTAACAGTCAGAATAGCCATTAAGATTTTGATTGAATTACTCTCCATATTATTGTATCTTACACCTTACAGACGCTCCTCCTCCTATGCCTATACAGAAGATCATTGCGTCCCACACTCAGTACTTGTCCACCCGCATTATGTAACCAGAAAAAGTTTACTTTTGGCTTTTTTTATAAAAAATTCAATTAATAAAATGCTTTCTTATTAAATCCTTTATATTAACTCGTGGCTTCTGCTTGCTGGATTCCTTGCTTGCCAAAAAAAAACTTTGGATCGATTTTTTACCCACTTTCTCGTATGCTAGCGAACTGAAATTTTGCACACAGACTTGTGCCGATGATAAAAAATGATGTATCAAAATTTTAGATAGATCGAATGTACTGTAATTAAATTAATTAATTTTTAGATTATCTCTATTTATCTCTATGTAGCATGTTAATTTTTGTGCAAGAGTGTCGTGGTGCGTGTTATATTGAACAACTTTTCCTGTCGCGCGATGAGGTGCGTATTATATTGACGATACGTTTTAAAAATGTAATCCCGATAGGTGCCCATTATATTAAACATGTTTTACGAGACATAAATTAAACTTTGGATATTTGGATTGTCTTGCGCTGCGTATTATAATGAACATTCTTGTAGTTATGTCTCGTAATTAAAGGATTTATAGTAAAAAAAAACTTTGGTTTTTTTTTAATGTTTTTATTAGAATCGTTCTATTATTCAGGTAGTTCAAGCAAGGGTTGCGCAAAAAAATTTTTAACGGGAAGTTCCCCACAAAGGTGTGAATTGGTCGTTCTTTAATTATTGGAGCCTACAAAATAGGAAGAAATAAAATAATAGAAAAAAATCATCTAGGTTCGATCACTTAAATAAGGCGACTACAGTCGTAGGCCAATAAAATTGACGTTTTCTTCTAGGAAAAAAAAATTATTTATTAAAATATTCTAGTTTTTAAATATTCACGATTTCAGGAGAGACAAGACCTGATATTAATGTTTAAAGGTAAATCTAAGATTACGCAGTAAAATCTTCAAATTTTCATTATCAGTTTTATCATGAGGTTAATTAGGCTCTCAAATTGTCAGTATCAGTTTTATCATGAGGTTAATTAGGCTCTCAAATTGTCAGTATCAGTTTTATCATGAGGTTAATTAGAGTCTCATTTTGAAAGAAGAAAGTGTTGGGAGAGTGTGAAGTCCACATTAATACACAGACACAAATATTGAATTTAACATTCACATGTAGGAGACAACATGGAATTTAGCACTTGTGTTTCCCACGTCTCTTGCCAACGTGCTGATACTGACAACACTGGCGGGCATTGTGAGATCGTCTATACCAGTGATGGCGAACCTATGCCCCGCGTGCCACAGACGGCATGCAGAGCCTCATCCGCCGGCACGCAACTAAAATATTACTCCCTTAATCAAACCAATGTTGTGGCACTTTGTGTTGGTACTTTGTTATATATAAGTAGTTTTTAATTTAACTTTTGGGCACGCGAACCCAAAAAGTTTCGTCATCACTGGTCTCTGCCCATGTGTTCGCGACCATCCCATTGTTTTGAAAAACAACATGGTTTATCGGACGCGCTTAGGGGCCGTCCATAAAGTACGTCACGCTCGAGAGGGGGGTGAGGGGGTGGGGGTGTTAGAAAATGTGACAGTTTGTGACAGGGTGAGGGGGGATTCCGGCCATGTGATTGCCACCATCCCATTGTTTTGAGAAACAACATGGTTTATCTGACGCTCTTAGGAGCCGTCCATAAAAGTACGTCACGCTCCAGAGGGGGGAGGGGGTGTTAGATAGGTTGACAGTTTGTGACAGGGGGGAGGGAGGGTCCGGGCATGTGTGACATAACGGTGTTTTATATTAAATTTTAATTATTTTGTTAATTAAAACAATTATTTTTTTTCGAAAGTGTGGCGTACTTTAGAGGGGGGGGTGGGTCCGAGATTTGTGACAGTTTGTGACGTAAAATGGTAAAATGGTCAAAAATAGCGTGATGTACTTTATGGACTAGCCCCTTAGCCCAAAACAAGCCCTTTAGCACAACAGGCTGCCTGGGATGCTTTGGCCATGTTTCTCAACCTGTGTGTTATAACTTCTGCCAAAAGTACTGGAACTCTCATTAAAATATAATACAAGTTCTTTAATAACTATGGCAAAACGTTTTCACCATTATATGATGATTTTGACTTTGGTCTCAGAATTTCATGTTTTACATCACAGCAGAGGCGTCACTAGGGTTTGTGTCACCCGGGCGGTAGCTCTTGGTGTCACACGACTTTCCCCATAAATCTCCTCGAGTCTGCCAAATACCGGGAACATACAGATTCTTTAGTAACGTTTGAAAATATAGATCAAATGTTTGTTACAAAAGCATTAGGAGAAAAGTTGAATTTAAAGTCGATAGGTAAAATATTGTAACATTTAAGAACTAAATAGAAAAAAATGTTAATTTTACATTTTTATTTTAACATAAAATTATTAATTTTAAGTAATACGTTTAAATAACTGTAATATTTTCAAATTTCACAAACTTGCATCTACATTGCGTTCCATTAAAATTTACAACAATTATATTACATACCAAAATTAGAATATATTACCAACCATTTACAGTACAACTTCAAATGAGGTAAGGTTGTAACCGTTCTGTTTTGGATTTGCAAAATCAGCAACTATCAGAATATTATGTAATAATTCAAAATATAATGTCATTAAATATATTTTAAAAATCAGAATTTAGATTTTCTGGCCTTTAAAACTGAAAATTTGTTTATTGGGTCATCGAAATCTATTTCTTGTGCCGAATCACTTTCAATGGGTAATTTGACAAGATCAGAAAGCCTTGACTGCCCCATTGAAGATCGCAAATAATTCTTTATAAGCTTTAGCTTTGAAAACTCCTTTCACATGAAGCCACAGACACACAGATTGTAACAAATAATCATAAACTCAATGTGAGATAGGGGAGAATTCTATGAAGTCCCATTCAGCTACTAATTTTAAAACGTCAAGTACGGACCAGTCTTCAGCCTCTTTGAGATCGATCTCTGCTGCCTTCAGGTGCCTTCTCAGCCTTGGTATTTCTAATAAAATCTCTTCCTCACAACTCATCATAGAAAGTGGACAACCTTGGATTGGTATTTAGTAATTCTTCTTCAGTGGCAGATATCAAGCTTTTGGCTTGAACAGCCTCAATCATGGTTGCTACTTCTTTAATTGCACTTGATCTGGAGTTAAGAATGGAAACGATCAATAAACTCAAACATCGACCTTTTGTTTTCTTCTTGTAGAGTTAGTCCAGCATCTCTTGTTTTCTCACCTGTCATCCTTTTCTTCAACCTGGGTCTGTTCTCTACTGAAATTCCAAGTTGTTTTGATTTTAAAAGCGCTGTGATATTGTCCATGTTTCAATCTATCATAGCACAAATTGTGAAAGGTGTAACGTTGAGCTTTGTATTTGTTTAATAATAAAGCTCCAATCTATTGTTTTCATTACCTGTTTCGTTTGTGTTTTTTTTAAAATTTCATTCACTTTCATCGTGTGCTCTTTAATGACATACATGTGCCAAAATTTATTATTTAAAGAAGGACAATGTTCCGAACATTCGTTCCCCTAGAATAATTTTATATGTGATGTTTGATAGACCTATATTGAGTTAGGACCTTGTTATTTTGTACTACCTACAAAATTGTCTCACGATACATCTTTCACAATTTGTGCTATGATAGATTGAAACATGGACAATATCCCAGCGGAAATAACTCATTTTTGTCTAAAACTCAACTTAGAACATTGTTATTCTAGGGGGCGAATGTCAAACAAGCCTTAAATTGTAAAAAAGTTAATTAATAAATTGGATGCCGTTTTTTAAAGTTTAAGTCTTGTCTGTCATACTTTAAAAACAGAACATTACATTTTCTAAAATTCGTCTTACTTTTGAACGTGTCCAAAATTTAAGTGTCATTTGGCTTACTTTTGTAATTTTCTTTCAAAATTAGTCAATCATTATTAAAGAATTATTTAACCGGGAAAAGTTATACTATAATGTGGCATTTTGATTCAAAAATAATTCGAGAAAAATCTCACTATATTTCCCTGTTTTAACAAAATTAAATAAAGGATTCAACTGGCTTACCTTTGCTGCTCCAAGAATGTGGAATCATGAATTGTAGACAAAGTACTTGAATTTAATAGATTATATATTCAGTAATATGCTTTATAATGTTCAGCCCAGATGGTTTTCAACGTTAAAAATTTGTCGCTGCAGGTGCGGTTCTGATCGCGTCGTTCAAAATCAACTTTACTTCGGCTGCCGAACGTACGCATCACGCGATCTATCAGTGAAAATCGTTTCATACGAAATCGAAAAGACTGAAATGTTTTTATGTGAAATTAATTTAGTGTTAAAGGTTATTTTAAAAAGTACCTATACTCAAGAAAAATACGAAAATCATGTTTCTTAAAGTACATTACATCAACATAGATATGCATGTTTAATAATTGAACTTGAACTTGAACTATCCCTTAACCCGTTGTTGGGTCGTTGGCACTCGTTGGGGCACCATCGTGAACTGCTCACTATCACACGCCATTTGTCCCGGTCCTGTGCTGCCCTTTGAGAGTCGCTGAATGACAGGCCGGTCCACTCTTTGATATCGTCCTCCCATCTCTTCTTTTGTCTGCCTCTTTTCCTTCCTCCCTGGACTGTGCCTTGTAGTATGGTTTTTGCGAAACCTCCAGTTCTTGTAACGTGTTCGTACCATCGTAATTTCCTCTTCTTAATTGATGTGAGTAGGTCCTCGTAGGGGCCAATGACAGTACTTATTGTGTTGCGGACCGCTTCGTTTGTGATGTGCGCTGTGTAGGAGATGTTCAATATCTTTCTGAAACATCTCATCTCCAGCGCATTGATTCTTCTTTGGAGGTCTGCAGTGAGCGTCCAAGCCTCATAACCATACAAAAAGACCGACATTGCTAGAGAGCGCATTAGCCGGATCTTTGATCTCAGGGAGAGCTTCTTACTTTGCCAGATGTGCTTTAATTTACTCAATGCTGCCATTGTTTGGGCTACTCTGGCAAGAATTTCTGGCTTTGAGCCTTCGTCGGATATTATGGCCCATAGATACTTAAAGGTGGAGACTTCTTCGAGTTTTTGCCCGTTTATCCGAATATCGCTTGTTAATTTACTATTAGCCATGACCTTGGTCTTTCTGCGTTGATATCCATGCCGTACGCCTTTGCTGTTTTCTCTAGCTTTGCGAGGAATTCTTTTAGTTCGTCCTCGCTATCAGCTAGGCCGTCAATGTCATCGGCGAAGCGTAGGTTGGTTATACTTCTCCCTCAGATGCTGACTGTTCCGACATGGTCTTCTAGCACATCTGTCATGATCCTTTCAAGGAAGAGGTTGAAGAGGATGGGGGAAAGTAAACATCCTTGTCTGACACCAACAGTGATCTTGAACCAATCTCCCAGCTTGCTGTTGAAGAGTACTGCACTGGTTGCTCTGTTGTAAAGGTTCTTGATCACTTCAATGATGTTTGCATTTATGTTGAATTTGTGCATCGTGTCCCACAGTGCCGCATGCCACACTCTGTCGAACGCTTTTTTAAAGTCTATAAAGACAGGATATAGGTCACTCTGGTGTTGGAGATGTTTTTCACAGAGAACTCGCATGTTAAAGGTTTGCTCCGTTGTGCTTCTCCTGCTCGGAAGCCCGCTTGCTCTTCTGAAATGATTTGCTCTGCTTGTGGTTTCAGTCTGTTCAATATGATCATAAGCATGACTTTGCTGGGGTGAATAATCAGGCTGATTGTACGGTAGTTCTGACACATCTGTAGATTACCCTTTTTTGGGAGCGTGATAACCAGCGATTGCGTCCAGGGGGTTGGCCATTTCCCTGTCTGCCAGATCGTGTTGCACATGTTAGCTAGGATGTTTATTACGGGGTCACCTCCTGCTTGAATCAGTTCGCCCGGAATGTTGTCCGCTCCAGCTGATTTCCCCTTCTTCAGTTTTTGTACAGCAAGCTCCACCTCGTCGCGGAGAATAGAATGCATGTCTGTGTTAGTTGACTTTGGGCAGTTGAGCACTGACGCATCGCCTTTGGAGTCTTCATTGTACAGCTCAGAACAGTATTCGGTCCATCTTCTGAGAATTTCTTGTTCTTCTGTGATACATTTTGCGGATTTATCTTGTATGGTTGAGATACGACCTTGTTTGGTGGATGTCAAGTGTTTAACAATTTTGTAAGCCTTCCATGAATTGTTCCTTAGTAGATTTTCATCGATGTCAGACCATTGTTGTTCTAACCATTCCTTTTTTGCTTTTACCATACCTTCCACTGCATCACAGCCTTCTACATATTATTTCATGTTTTCATCTAGGAAACTGACCATTTATAATTTATATTCCAACAAGTATTTCTAAAGAAGAAGCCATAACGTGTTTGCCTGCAACCAAAGGGGCCGTCCATAAATGACGTCACGCACCTAGGGGGGGAAGGGGGGGTCACATTTTTGTGACGATGCGTGACGAGGGGGAGGGAGGGGGGTTGAAGAAATGTGACGTCACCTCAAACGGGTAACTTTAAATAAAACTTGAACTAAAATATTTGGTCACTTACAATTTATTTAATGACTTTTTTTTTCTTTTTCTCTTTTTTAAATCAGTCCTTCTCAATGTGCCGGTCGGTAGACCATCAGACGCAGGTTGGCGTAAGCTATCAAGAAATGAAAATGAAATCTAATTATAATCCTTAAGTTTGAGAACCCCCAAGATAACGTATGAAATTGTTACCCTGCTTCGTTTGATGTTGACATCAAAGCATGTGTGATGTAACCGCAGCTCCGCTTGGTTCTCTCACGGCAGGCGACTTTTTTGCCCGTTACCCCAAAATACAAGATACAAGTTTATGTGTGAGCTATGCCCCCCCCCCAATCCCCAGTCTCTAGGTCCTGCTCACATGACTCGGGTATTAGGGGGAGCGTCGTTAGCCCCCCACCCCCATCCCCCTAAAATGCTACTGGTGAGTTTTACAACATGACAAGTGTCTTAAATGATCTGAATAGGATTATGTGTAGATATTTTAAGTCAAAACGACACGGAATATCATTTTACTTTTTTAAAAAAAGGGGGGGGGGTAATCTATTTGATAGAATTATAAACGTTTTAAGTTTGATATAATTGTTTGATTGGTTTGTGGCCATACGCCTCTGGCCATTCTAGATATACTGATAAGTGAGCCCATTTAAAATTAGTCAAGTATTCATTAACTTGATTGAATGCATCAAATTCTTGACATCGCAATTCGAGAGGAGCACAAAACAACTTTTCTTCTTAGCTCAGTTTTTAAGGCATTAATATATCACAGAAAGGACACTTAATACAGTCAAGTCATGTGGATTAAGATTATTGTCACTCGTGTCAATATAAATGAAAGTATGGTCGATTTAGGTTTCTTCGTATAGTACGTAGGTAAGAAATCTACATAGTTGTCAAATTTTTAAAAATGCATTTTCTGGAAGGAACCGGTACAATAATGGGCATATGTTCCAAGCGTACACGTACACCTGACGCATTTTAATATATCTAGTGGATTGTAGTGGATGTTATATGTCCCAAATTACCCCCCAGAATTCCCTTTTGACCCCAGATTAGGTTATTTACCTCTGTTCGCCGACCTCTTTCTTACGGGATGCCCATCAGTCAATTGAGGGATTTTAAAAAAAAATACATTTTAAAAATATTATTTTTAAATAATTTTTTTTCTAAGCAAAGATGTTAACCGTGATGATTAATAGTCAATGTTTAATTTGTATGCATTAAATTAAAATGTAATCTAAGGGTGGCCTTATGCCCCCAAAACATACTTAGGACGCGCCCACCAAGGCTCCCTTCCCCACCCCTCCCTTCCTCAAACACCCAACAAAGGGCTCTCTTTTCACTCCGGCAGAGTGAGATACTTGGGGTGTTGGATTACAGATGACTGACAAGGACCTGGTACAAAGACTTCCGGCTCGATAATATATGCATCTTCTCCACCACCCCAGCCCATCACACTGTTGTGGTTGAGCTTGGAATGCGGCGGATATATTTGGCTTCCGGCAGAGGTGATAATTATCGGTCCTCTAAACTCTAAACAGTACCCCCCCTTTCCACCCCAGCACAATGTTGTGTATTTGGCTGCCGGATGTTGAGGTCTTCCGAATTCCTTCTAACAATGACTGGAAATGAATTAGACAGATTAGAGTATTAGGACAATACTGCTAGACCTTCCGGCTCGTCGACTATATAAGGGAGGAAGCACTCGGTTAGAGAGAGCATATTTATAGAGAGAGAACATGTAGGTGTGACATGTACGAGACGTAGGACAGTGCTAGAGACAGTAGTAGAGCATAGATGGTAGTATAACTGTATACTCTGTTTCCTGTGGTAGTTCAAGTAACTGTGTGTACTCAAAAAAAAAGAGATTATTCCAATAAACAATTATTAAAACTATAATTCTCATGACCTGCATTTAGTTAGTTGTATCATTCATTAGCTGTTCAGTTAGTGTGTGTGTTGCAATAGCATATAATAAACAACAATAATTCAACCATAAGCCACCACTCGGCTACATAAGGATGTTAACACAGTTCGTTTTCTGAAGGCCGGTTAAACGTTTTAAAAAAGCGGGTTACAATATTACAATGTAGACCTTCACAAAATAAATAATAAATGCTTAAATGACAATAAAAGTGATTTGAAACATACTTATTTTCAAACAGAAAATAAGTGTTTTGTTGTTTTTTTTTGGTGTTTTTTTTTGGTCAGAGCTTTGTGACGTAATTTTAGAAAGGGGGGGTCTAACTCTTTGTGACGAGGGGGGAGGGGGTAAAAAATCGGCCAAAATCGCGTGACGTCATTTATGGACGGCCCCAAAGAACAAACTAACAATTATTTCATATACATTGAAAGCAAATTATTTTAATCAAGGCACGTTTACCTCACTGAGCACACTTGGTACACAAACAATGAGGAGTGGGTGGGGGAGGGGGGCAGAGAAAAACTCTTTTGTCAAAAATAAGAAATAAGTTTAGAAAATTAAACTTAAAAGAACAACAACTAGGAATTATATTTATACTAGCAGACCCGTCGTGCGTTGCAACGATAAAAGTAAAAAGGAATAAATTTAAAGAAACCAATGAGTGGTATGTTTAAAAACAATTCTGAAGAAACCTTCATGGAAGTGTTAAAGAAAATCCAAGTTTCATAGCAAACGGATAAATAAATAAATAATTAAATAGCGTACAAAAGAAGAAACGATATTGAGGGCCCCGGCCCAAAATGAGTGATATTATAGTTTGTTATTGCCATTGTACTCAAGCTATATTCCTCAATATTGTGTAAAATTGAATAGGGAATACAATGATTTAAGTTCAGTAAAAAGACTTTTTCGAAGGAATGGAAGTTCAGTGCCCTATAGTAATATAGGCTCTTAAGTTTTTATATTCTAAGTTTTGTCAAAATCCAGTTATTTTCTCAATATCTAACTATTCAACTACTGTTTATAAACCTAAAATAGGGGGAAACTAACATTAAGGGGTCCCTGGCCCATTCAGTGCAAGAGGTCAATTTCAAAAACCTGCTCATTTTAGTTCATTTTTATTGTGTCTATATTTCTCAAGCTCTTTAAAAAGTAAATAGGAAAAATATCTTAAACATATACAAAAAAGATATTTGGGGCCCCGGCCCTGAAGATATTGGCATTAGATGTTCAGTGTCTATAGTATTTTAATATAGGCTACCAAGTTTTTATATGCAAAGTTTGGTGAAGATCTATTCATTTACTAAGTAGCTAACGTAGAAACTAATTTTTAAATAGCTCATATAAGATAAAAACGACATTAAGGGCCCTAGGGCCCATTTTCGGCAAGATATAAAGTTCAAAACACCTGTTCATTTCAATTAGTATACTAATTGATACATGTGTCATAATTTGTCAAGATTGTTAATGACTGAATGGTGAATAAAATCTTAAACGTTTAAAAAATGTGAATTTTTGGGCCCCCAGCCCAAAGGAATGAAAATTAGCAGTTTAGTTCCCTATAGTATTTTAATATTGGCTATCAAGTTGTCGTATACAAATTTTGGTTAAGATCCAATAATTTACACAGTAGCTAAAGCTAAACTAATTTTTATATAGCTCGTATAAGCAAAACATATATGGGCCCCCGGCGCCCCATGAGTGTTAAATTTTGAAAAAAGGGACAGTTACCATCCCGGGAGCATACTCAACAGTCTTGAAAAGTTTCATGACGATCGGGTGAATGGTTTAGACAGCTATAAAGGACATTCATACACACACAAACATATTTTTATTTATAACTATATATAGAAATAAATTAATAATTAAAAAGTTTACAAAAGAAGAAACAATATTAAGGGCCCTGGCCCCAAAATGAGTGATACGTTATATTTTTATTGCTATTGTACTCAAGCTATATTTCTCAATATAGTGTAAAATTAAATGGGTAATGCAATTAATAACATTCAGTTAAAAAGACATTTGGGGCTCCCCATCTCCGAGGGAATGAACATTAGGAGTTAATTGCCCTATAATAATGTAATATAGGCTCTAAAGTTTTTATATACTAAGTTTGGTCAAAATCCAGTTCTTTTCGCATTATTTAACACTTAAACTAATTTTTTTATCTAGCCAATATAGGAAAAAATAAACGAAATTAAGGGGCCCCCGGGCCTATGCGGTGCAAGATGTCAATTTCAAAAACCTTTTCATTTTAATTTAGTTTCATCATGGATATATATTTCTCAAGATCGTTACAACGTGAATGGGGAAAATATCTTAAACATATAAGAAAAAATATATTTGGGGCCTCCGGCCCCTGATGAAATTGACATTAGAAGTTATGTGCCCTTAAGTATTTTAATATAGGATACCAAGTTTTTGAAAACAAAGTTTCTTATCTTATCTTATCTTATCTGTTTACAGACGCTCCTTCTATACAGAAGATTGTTGCGTCCTACGCTTATCTATGGTTTGTGTTTAGTCCTGCATTTTTATTAGAGATTTAAATGTTGATAAAGTGTTGGTTTTCCTGGATTCTTCAGGCAACCCATTCCACGCCCGAATTCCGGACGGGAAGAAGGAAAACTTGTATGTGTTTGTTCTTGCATACGGAATAAGAAAGGTGTTTTTATCCTTATGTCTATCTGAGGGTTGTATTAAGTTATCTTTGTATTGTATTTCTAAATTAGAATTAATTGCTTTATGTATGATTACTACTTTGTTCTTGGTTCTTCTATCCTCTAGTGTTTCAAGGTTTAATGATTTAACTAATGGTGTTATTATTGTCAGTTTCGAATATTCTCCAGTAATGAATCTGGCAGCTCTTTTTTGAATTTGTTCTAGTTTATCAATGTTTTCTTTGGTGGATGGGTCCCATACAGAAGATGCATATTCTAGTACAGGTCTCACCAAAGTGAGGTAGCATTTTAGTTTTATATCTCTATTACATTTGTTAAAGTTCCTTTTTTATAAAGCCTAAGGTTTTGTTTGATTTTTTAATAACTTCATTGACATGGGGATTCCATGATAGTTTCTCATTTATTAAGACTCCTAAGTATTTTGCATCTTTAGTTTGGGTCAGTTCTTTTCCATGAATGTAATATTTTGAATTTATTTATTTCTTTTTCTTTGTTACTCTTAACAGTTGACACTTTTCTGGGTGGAAAGACATACTCCAGTTAGTTTCCCATTTTATCAATTCATCTAAGTCTTTTTGTAAAATTGTGCTATCTTAGTTTGGTTAAGATCCATTCATTCACTTAGTACCTAACGCATAAACTAAATTTTAAATAGCTTATATAAGCAAAAAACGACACTAAGGGCCCCAGGGCCATATGGCGGATTAAGGGGGGGGGGCTGAACGGGCTAAAGCCAGGGGCCCCCGATGATTTAGGGCCCCAAAACTTAGCATATTTTATAATAAATGTGGACAAATGTATACATGAATTGCTGAAAATATGTTAAATTAATAAAATCTCATCTATTAAAATGATCTCTTTTCCCACACGATAGTCTTAGCAGTCAAAAAACCTGAATTGATAGGCTCAATAACAGAAATTATAAAAAAATATTATATATATATTATAAATTGACAACCTTAAATGAACTCTCGTGGCCGAAAGTACTAAGGCTTATGGGGCAAGTGGTGGCGGGTTCGATCCCCTGGTGGGGTGTGAAATTTGTTTTCATGTGTTTTTTAATTTTATAAATTATCTTTTACACTCAATTTTAGGACACCGGCAAAAAGTTATTTCTTCGAATTCGGTATTTTCATGAATAATCATTTTGGATGAATATTTACAAGTTACAGTCTTAAATTATCTGCTAGCAATCATTTTATCTAAAGGTACACTGGCTGGATAGGGCCCCAGTTTGAATTGCAGCCAGGGGCCCCGTGCAGTCTTAATCCGCCCCTGCCAGGGCCCATTATTTGCAAGACATAAATTTCAAAACACCTGTTCGTTTCAATATGGATAATAATGGATGCATTTATCATTATTTTTCGAGATCTTTAATAAATATATGCGAAATAAATTCTTAAAAGTTGAAGGGAAATGGCATTTTGGGCACCAGACCCGAAGGAATGGTCATTAGGAGTTTATTGACCTATAGTATTTTAGTATTGGCTGTTAAGTTTTTATATACAAAGTTTAGTTAAGATCCATTAATTAACACAGTAGCTAACGCTTAAACTAATTTTTATATAGCTCATTTAAGCAAAACATGACGTTATGGGGCCCCGGCGCCCCATGAGTGTTAAATTTAGAAAAAAAGTAGCCAGTTACCATCCCGGGAGCATACTAAACCGTCTCGAAAAGGTTCATGACGATCGGGTGAATGGTTTAGTCAGATATAAAGGACATGCACACACACACACACACACACACAGACATACTTTGATTTATATATAATAGATATAAGAAAAAAAGACATTTAGGGCCCCTGGGCCCATTTGGTGATAGATGTAAATTTCAAAAACCTTTTCATTTAATTAAGTTTCCTCATAGATATATTCCACAAAATCATGAAAAACTGAAGTGGGGAAAATACATTAAACATATACGAAGAAAAGACATTGGGGGCCCCCGGCCCCGAAGGAATGGACATTTGAAGTTATGTGCCCTATAGTATTTTAATATGGGCTACCAAGTTTTTGTATTCAAATTTTGGTTTAGATCCATTCATTTACTCAGTAGCTAACGCATAAACTAATTTTTATATATCTTATATAACCGAAAAAAAAGATATTAAGGACCCCGGGGCCCATTCAGTGCAAGATATAAAGTTCAAAAACCCTGTTCATTTCAATTTGTATAATAATGGATACATGTGTCATTATTTGTCAAGATTGTTAATGACTGAATGGTGAATAAAATCTTAAACGTTTAAGAAATGGGACTTTTTGGGCCCCCAGCCCCAAAGGATTGACTATTACGAGTTCAGTGCAGTATAGTATTTTAATATTGGCTATCAAGTTGTCATATACAAAGTTTGTTTAAGATCCAACAATTTACACAGTAGCTAGCGCTTAAACTAATTTTTATATAGCTCATATAAGCAAAAAATGACATTATGGGCCCACGGTGCCCCATGAGTGTTAAATTTAGAAAAAAAAGTTGCCAGTTACCATCCCAGGTAGGTACTTAACAGTCTCCAAAAATTTCATGACGATCGGATGAATGGTTTAGTCAGCTATAAAGGACATGTACACACACACACAGACATACTTTGATTTTTATATATATAACGCGGTGGTCGAGTGGCAGCGCACTGGACTGTCGTACCGATGGTCACGGGTTCGAATCCGTGTGAAGGCAAGGGTTTGTTCCCGGGGCCTAGGGCGTCCCTGAGTCACCCCGCTCCGAATGGGTACCTAACACTACATGTAGTTAGGCGGCTGGGTAATGCGTGGAACCCACAAAGCCGTGGCATGTGAATGCTGCATCACTTGCCAACAGATCATCTGTCATGGTCTGTGGACGCAACTATCTTCTGCATAGAAGGAGCGTCTGTATTGATAAGATGATAAGATATATAGATGAGGTCAAGAATGGTGCATGACATTTTTTCCCCCAATTTATAGCTTTATAAATAAATTAGACGAAAGATTGGGATTTTGATTTAGAGTTTAAGGACTATATTTGGAACGCTTTTTTATATTCTCTAGAAACAATGTTTGTTTTCGTCCTGAATATTACCAAATATTTTATTTTGAAAAATACTTCACATTCGTCATTGAAGTTTATGCATCCAACCTAGAAACTCCTAAATGGTGGAAATTTGAAGCTGTATTTTGCAATTATTGTGAATGTTTCATTTGTTTAAAAAAAATGATAGTTTTTTTATTAAATCCCTTATATTAACTTCGCGGCCGTCTCTCTCTCTCTGTCTCTCTGTCTCTCTCTCTCTCTCTCTCTCTGTCTGTCTTGGGCTCGGCGGGCGGAAAAACAGAAGTCAAAAATGACCCACTTCCCATGATCTGATCGAACTGAAATTTGGCACACGGACCCGTCTGACCTAACAATGCATCGTATCAAAATGTCAGATCGATCAAACGTACCGTAATTAAATTAATGCATTTTTAGTTTATCCTTATATGAGGTATGTAATTTTAATTCACGGTTTGTTATTGTTTTTTTGCCACGTGAAATTTTGAGCTGACGCATTGAGGCGACCCAACGAAGCGACGGGCGCTTTTGTTTACATTTTACGTGTCACTCTGAGCTCGGTCAAGCGAATCGGTGACCAGACTTTTCCCCTCTCCCCCCACCCACCCCTCCCCCACCCCACCCACCCCTCCCCCCCCCCTTACTAGGGTTATGATGCAAAGTTGAGTTAAGACAGATTCAGTCTGTAAATGTTTGAAAATAATCAATACTGTTAGTTATGTCTCATATATAAGGGATTTATAGTCAAAAACTTTGTTTTTACGGGTTTGTTTTATTGAAACCTTTTAATTTTCTCTTTAAACAATAATCTTGTATTTATATTTGTCTGATCAAGACATTCCTTGCCTTATTTTGCACGGTGCACCTAAGTGTTAAAACTAGATAGGGAACATGTTAAAACTAGATAGGGAACATGTTATAACTAGATAGGGAACATGTTAAAGATGACGTAACAAAAAATCAGTGCGGCTAAGTATAAATCACATTTTTATCTTCCTGCTCAATTCTCTTCTGTAAGTCAGTTCTTAGATGCTGTTCTTGATTATCTTCTAATTCTATTTCTTAAGTTCCCGTTATCAATGCTCTGATAATTTTGAATGTTGCTAATTGTTAAGTCTCTAGTTTATATGATTGCCTTGCTTGCGTCTTATACTCAGTACAAAGATAGGTGACACAACGAACATTCAAGTGTTTATTGCGCTGTACAACCTGGGTGTTCTTCATAGAACACAGCACATATAACTTTTACAAATAGTGGCTCAGTAGTAGTACACTCAGCGGCGTAGCGTGGGTATGTGCCGCCAGGGGCAGAACCCAGGTTTGGCGCCCCCCCCCAACAGAAAAATATGTTGATGGTATGTACAAAATATAATTTTATTAGAAAGTAATAATAAAGACACTATCCATTTTTGTGTTAGAAATAAATAGAGGAGTCTTCATTTCTTGATGAAAATTGATGTTGTCTGCTTTTCCTCATTGCATAATCTTTATTAATATTTTCAGCCATGCAAAACTCAATAGCAAACCAAAACAAAAAAAAATTAGTTAATTGTTTTGTATTCATCATTGATCGTAATCAATTTTTCCTTAAATGAATGTAAGAAAAGGTTCTCTCACAGCTAGCATTATGGAAGTTTAGGAATATTCGAAGTAATGATATTATATTAGGCACGGTAACTTGGAGCCTAATTTTTTTAATAAAAGTGAATAAATCATATCGGCTTGAATTCAATGATTCGTTTTTTAACGCGTAAGGTAAAATAATCCTGGCTTGACAATGTCATGTGAGATACTTACTCTAATTTGAAGGTACAATTTTATAGTCGAGTAAATTAGCTGTTTTCCGAATTCAGTAACTGCCAAAGCCTCACATAAAATTTTACAGCAACGTCATCTTATGAAGAATAAAACTTTCTTCGTAACTGTTTTTATACAATAACATGGCTACACATTCGCTACAATCGTCCATACATAGCCATCTCGTGCTTTGATTGGAAGGTTCAATTAAAATGAGAACGTATCCACATAAAAGTTTAGCAAATTTTAAATTCCACAGCATCCTTTATTTATTCAAATGATCTTCCATGTGGAACTATAGCGGACTAAAGGGGGGGGGGCTGAACGGGCTAAAGTCAGGGGCCCCCGATGATTTAGGGGCCCCAAAATTTAGTATAAATTATAAAAAAGGTGGACAAATGTTGGCATGAATCCCTAAAAATATCATAAACTAAATAAATTAATAAAATCTTATCTATTAATCTGATCGCTATTTGGCCCGACAGTCAAAATACTATTTATATCTTTTAAATGTAATTCATACGTCAGGATCTCGTGGTCTTTTGGCTGAGTGTCGGCTTGTAGCGCAAGCGATAGCGGGTTCTGTTCCCGGCGGTGTCATATATTTTTGTTCATTTGTCTTTTTTTATTTATCTTTTTACACTCAATTTTATTTTCCAGGCAAACAGTTATTTCTTTGTGTTCGGTTTTTTGATGAATCCGATCCCGGAGTACAGACAAAATTATGAACAAGGAACCAATGGACTATCTAGTTACAAGTTACAGTCTTATATTAATAATATTATTATTAGCTGCTAGCAATCATTTTATTTAAATGGACGCTAGCTGGATAGGGCCCCAGTTTGAATTGCAGCCAGGGGCCCCGTGCAGTCTTAATCCGCCCCTGATGTGTAAGAAAATCAGCAGCACCGAGCCTAGTGCTCTTCATCGGTCTTACCGGAAACCCCCCTCAGCTCTCTCTCGCTCCCTAAGGGACCTAACAACTGATAGACACCCCCCATCCTCCAGAGCGGTCGCTTCTGAAGCGGCCACCTGAGCATCCAAAACATAAAGTCGAAAATGCCTCCCACTAATTGACCTCAAAAGGAGGGGTGAAATGTTCCCTACTTCGACTCGCTACCACTTCGGCGCCACCCCAGCAAAGCACACGAGTCTCCATGGTTAGGACTGCCGCAAGGCGGGGAATCATCAATGACCTACCTAGGGCGTAACCCCCCCCCCGGAAGTTTTCCTCAGAGCTGGCGTCCGTTACGTTCTTCGCAGTACCTTTTGCTAATCCGTACTGGCGCTCCTTGCCCTCAAACCGGCACAGCCCAATGGCGTTGCTAGTAAATTGAGGGGGATGAAACGATCGCTCCGGAATAACCCGAACCATCAACGGGTACTTTGGTTTTCATCATCGGCATTGCATCTAATGCTCTGCCTAAGATCCGTACAGCGACTGTAATCATATGTGACTAGCACCTAACCCTTAACATTTCAGACTTTGGCATTGCCTGCCAGGAATTGTCGGTTTCAGGTTTCTCCGCAACCCTACTCGTCTGTCGGGTAATATTCCAATAGTTTCTCTGTGAGTAGCGTCCGCAAACATTTTAGCACTATAATTTCGGGGATCATTGACTTCAGGTTTAATGAATTTTTTGAGCAAAGTAATAATAAAAAATTGAGATTGATCTTTGAGTCTTTATCGAGCTCCTGCATACTTTCCAGCCATGAAGAAATATTAACTCACGTAACTCAGTATTATTTTTTGTATACAATTATTTTTAAAAAATCATTTTAGATCTGTCATAAGTATAAGTAGATTCATTTTTGTTTCAATGAAATCTTTGAAGATTCTATAACGTCTACTTTTGATATTTAATCTTTACACATCTCACAAATTGACTTTATGTTTGATCCTTATGTCATAATATGTCAAAATTGAATACAATGGAATAATATTTTATCTCTTGTAACAGAAAGATGATTTTGGCGAACTGTATCGTTTCCAACTGAGATGAGCTCAAGTTGAATTTGAGGTGACAAGTTCTTTACCATTTTCACATGATGTTCTCGAAGCACTAGATCGTAATATGTTAACAGATGCATCAGTACATCAACAATAATATAAAAGAAAAGCCAAGGGAAAAATACAATGAGGAATGTGCCACCTCCCAAAAAATTGCCGCCCCTCAAAAAATTGCTCTCACCCTGGAGCATTTGATTGGCTCTTGAATGAAATTGATCGGGTACCGAAATTTCCGCTTCTACAACAGGAGTAACTGTCAAATTTGAAGAATCAATTAAGTTATCTGCTGATCAGTTTCACGTTCTTTTTAAGCCTCTTGGTTTTTCAGTTCAGTAGCATATGTATATCAGAATAATTTATATTCAATATGGAGTTTGAAGGTTGTGCAGTAAAAACGTTCACATATTTTAGGATAGTTACTTTATTTCTTTTATCAATTCCTTATTTTAAAATTGTGTTCATTCTAAACAGTTATTAGTGACGAGGAATTTGCCGCCCCTAAAAAGTGACGCCTGGGGCATTTGCCCCACCTTGCCCCCTCTCGCTATGCCACTGAGTACACTCAACATTCTCCCAGACTATCACTTTCCCATTATAACTTTTAGCGCTCTCTTCACGACTGTCAATCCAACTTGACATACTAATCGGCCCTTCGGTCCAACTCGACCGCCCGTGTCCACTCTCAAACCTCCTCGTCTCTCCTGACTCACTATCACAACGCCTTCTCTTGTCCCCTACCATGCCCTCTAACTAACCCATACTCACGTGATCAGAGTTCACTCATGTGTTCGCACATTTACCCACTGTGATTATCATACCACCTGAGACTAATAAACCTGTCAAGATGGTATTCTGGGGGCAAATATGTGACAGGATATTAGAGAATAGGAGCCATAGACATAAATAAATGTGTCAATTTGTGTTGACTGAACTGTATTTTTATAATTTCCACCAGTCATCAATTATTGTACTTGGCAGGAAAGAGCAGCACCATTAGTCGTTCTTGCATTTATTATTCTAAACTACCTATGATTTCATTGTCTTTGGCCAATAATCTATTTAAGTTCTTTGCTCACTCTTTTATGGTATACGGTATTTAAAGAACTTTTTTAGAAACATTTTTATTTGAAAATACTAAACTTTCTTAATATTGCATTAACTTGTCTTTTTATATTTGAATTATGACTTATAACATACAATTAAGTGTGGTAAGGATTGAAATTCGCTTTAAATCAGGCACTGACTGTGTTTAGGAAAAAAATTATTCAAATATTCAAGCATTTCTATTCACACAGTAGATCACATTAATTTATTGTTTCTGTTACCTATCAGATAAAACAATAATTCTACAATAACTAAACAATGCACACCTATTAATTGGAAATTTATTTTTATAGCTTTTGCGCAAAGGACATCCAATGGGTAATTGTAAAAACGGCAATTTTTACAAAGACGAAACATTTGATTTCTTATAGAAAGAATACCTCTGGATAAGACATATTACATTTAAAAATCAAACCTGAAAATATTTTATTTTTATTTTTTAAAGTTCACAACATTTCGTCATTAAACAGTATTTTTTTAAAATACTGTTTAATCAACGAATCTCATTCTCTGACCGATAATTTTGTCCTCTCTACATTCAGTGGAGGTAAGAAATTAAGGCACTTTCACTTAAACATTAGAGTCTGTGGAAACTGTGGTCTCTTCTCCTAGTCCTAGTCGCCTAATGTGAACAATAATCACAATAAATGCAATATAACAATACAAATAAATAAACCTTTCCATTGAAAAAGATAATCTTAAACACACTCTCAATATATAAAAGTTTCATTGAAATTAACAAAAAAAATTAAATCATGCATTTGTTTACATGCGATTCCTAGGCGTTAGCTCTGCCATTTTACATTCAATTAAGTTAAATTAACGAGATTTGGGTTTAACACTGCTGTAATAACATTGCTATAAGACACTTGTTGTTTCTGACTTAACACAAATATTCGATAAGTGAACACGGTCTGGAAACTCCCCTTTTGTCTAGTTTTATTTCGTCTAAAATTTGTTACTCTAAACAGCAAATTTTCAAAATTTGAAAAATAAAAGTATTATTTGTTTAGTTTTTAAAGAATAGCTCCTTCACGCAATGAATAAGATTGATACAAATTACAGAATGCAATTGTAAGGAAATAAAAATACACTAAAAGTACTAATTATAAAAAAATTAATTCATTATGAAAAGATTTCCAGTAGCATGTGGATGTTGATGAAATTTGTCAAATGAACATAAACAAATCTGTGAATTACATTACACCAGGCCATGGTCCAGTTGAAACCATGTTAGAGAACGGGGACAAAAACATGATATCAAGCTTTGAGAGAACAAATCATTTCATGCTGTGACGTATTCTTGTGTAGTTACATCTGTAATTATGAGCTTTCTGATTGGTGTCAGCTCTCTGGTCATCATGACTCTGTGCCTCGCACACATTTGTAAAGGTGAGCTACTTTACTCGCTTTTTGCAAGACAGCCAGGAATCTTGAGAGTTATATTAAACCTAGTCCATGATTAAATAGAGAGCTAAAACTAAGTGCACACATTTGCAATCAGTAATATTAAGAAAATATATGTCCGCTAATTTACTTGTCTCCTTCATAAATGTTTTGATTCGTAATTGCTTTAAAAAAAATATTTTAAATAGTAGAAATAGTTTAGTTAAAAATTGCACCCTCGCATTCCCTAACCTGATGTTTTAGCTATTGGACACTTTTCCTTGAATACTCTTTATAATTTACAAGAATCTTCTTAAATATAACTAAGTAATCTTTTTGCCTCTTCAGGTCCCAAAAAGCGGTGTAATAGCTTTTATTTCAGTAGGTTCTCACAAACGTTTGTTCATTATGTGTCCGTATTTTTGATACTTTCAGGCGTCATGGGAAAGGAACATATCAAGTACACGTTATCCTCTGTAGAAAAGTGCAAGCATGGGGTAATGGTTGGGAAACCCTTACAATATCGCTTCGAGATTACAGTCGATTGGGCGGTCTGTGTTCCAAGATTTGACGTTTATGTTGTTTACGCTATATTTGGGCAACCCGAAAGAAAAGGTGAACAACTTACTGCATTTGTGCAAGATACCTTGATTGACAGATATATCGTGTTAACATAAGACAACTTGATTGACAGATATATCGTGTTTACATAAGACAACTTGATTGACAGATATATCGTGTTAACATAAGACAACTTGATTGACAGATATATCGTGTTTACATACCTTGATTAAGAGGTATATCGTATTTACACGAGACACATTTATTTAGAGGTATGTCCTGTTAACACGAAACACCTCAATTTTTTAAAAACTAGAAACACATTATGTTGTATTTTGTCTTATTTTTTATTTCGTTGTTGACATTTGAGGATGTGCCGTACAATTGTAAGTTATACCTTCACTACAGTTAAGATATTTCATTTGGCTGATAAACACGTTTCTTTATATCGGATGTAGTTACAGAGTTACTGCTTGTGAAAAGGGAATTCTTACTTGCCTGGCATTGTCAAATATCATAGTTTTTAAAGACCACTATTTTTTTAAGCTGAAACCACCTTGCAAAGGAAATATTATTATAAACCCAAGAGCGTCATTATAGTATTAACCATGTATCTTGCATATAATGATGTAAAGTAACATTATATTAATTGAACATTCATTAAAATTGAATCTTAAAATAAACTATATGAATAGTCACCTAGACATTTCCGATCATTATTGTCAGCTTCTGTTACAAAGTTTTTAAAATTCAAAATGATTCGGCACTTTGATATTATAAAGATCATGCGCTGCATGCTTGTTATCTCCAGCACTGCTCCTTAGATCCGTACAACTGTACAAAGAATGCCACCACGTGTTACTGTCAGGCGTCCTACAGCACCCAGAATTATGATGTGAGATTCGTCGAGTTCCAAGCTGTTCCTAAACTGCAAGGTGCCACCCTTGAAATCGAAGTAATTAACCACAACACCGATAAGATTTGCTTCAACAAATCTATAGCGTTCCCTTTAATATACGGTAATTTCTATAATACTAGTTTCATCTATTAAAAACGTTAAGTTCTGTATTAGTAGCAATATCCATTCTGATGCTGAAATAATATATGTTTCATAATACCAGAATTCTTTTAGGTGTTCATCATCATCATTTGTCCTTTGAGTTCCTTGTGGAACATAGGGCCTCTGTCAAAGCTCGCCACTCTACGCGGTCCCTTGCCAGTCGCTTCAATTGTTCCCAGCTCTTCCCAGTCCTTCCAGCTTCGTCCAACATGCTCCGTCTCCATGTACGCTTGGGTCTTCCTCCTTGTCGTTTGCCCTGGGGGTTCCAATCTAAGGCCTGTCTAGCCCTGCTGTTATCTTTCCTAAGGGTGTGTCCAATCCATCTCCACTTTATTTCCATGATTTGCTGTTCTACTGTTCTTTGTCCACACCTCTCCCACAGCTTGGAGTTTTCGACCTTATCGAACCATTTTATTTTCAGAATATTTCTGAGTCATCTATTAACAAAGGTCTGGAGTCTATTGTTTGTTGTCTCTGTCGTCCGCCATGTTTCGAATCCATAAAGTAGGACCGTTTTAACATTGGTGTTAAAGATCCTTACTTTTGTTTTGACAGAGATGTGTGTAGATCTCCAGACCTGTTTCAGATTGGCAATAGCCTCTCGCGCCAAATTTATTCTTCGTTCGATGTCCTCATCTGTTCCCCCTGATACACTGACCACACTCCCAAGGTATACAAAGTTGTTTACTTGCTCCAGGTTACGGTTTTCTACTTGGATGACTCCATCTTGTAGGAAGTTTATTTTTAGGTGTTGATCTACTGTATTTTCCATAATCGCAATTGACCGTTTGAAGGGGTAAGTTCATGGTGACTAAATGCATTCTGGTATTGATATAAGGCATCTTACTTGATCTTCCGATAAACGGTATGTTCTATAGCAGCAAAATCCCATCTCATATTTCTATACTCCATACTCAAAGTAACAATATACCTTTGAATGATGATATATATCTTTTGATGTTATACCATCAATATTCTTGCTGAAGTTAATATACTCTATGTTTAATAGTATCCATATCCCTTCTTATTTTGGAATAGTGTAGGTATGATCTTTAGCAGCTTTCATTTATCTTAAATTTTTGTTTCTGTTGAAAATATTTGTTTTGAACTTACTTTTTTTCTAATTAAATTTATGAAATAACTTTGTTCATTTTTTTCATTCAGGCATTGAAGTCAACAACTTGACCGTAGATGGAGGTCCAGATTTGTTGACCTCACCAATTTGCAAGCACGAACTGACCGCCTTCAAGGACTACGTCATCAAGTTCTGCTCGCCACTACTCAAACGACAAATCCTCAGCTTGACCGTCGACGGTCACGACACGGCCACTGCGTCCGGCGACTGCGTGAGCAATAAATTCAAGTTCAAGGTCGGCGTTTGGGACCTGGTCATGTCCTACCAAGGCTGCCATGAGGTGACTTTAATATCGTGTTCTATAAAAGGTGATTGAAAGTCAATTTTGAAGATTTATTTAAAACAAAAGCCTAGGGACTAAATTATGTTGACATAGACTCATTATAACTTTACGTCGAATGCGTGGGTGGAAGGAAACATTGCAAAGGTCAACTGTGTAGGAAGAGATTACATCTTTAGATTGTCAGGCGGGTCGCTGTGAATAAGTTCGGTCATGTCAACATTTCCTTTTAAGTCTTTCAGCTAGGATTATCTTAAAGAAGAAATTTATTGAGAGTAGTGCACCTTGAGACCACTTGTTTTGCTTCATTAGTGGGAAAATGACTTAAAATTTTTCACTTTTCATTGTACAAAATCGCGGTTGACTATTTTTCTCCTAACCACATCCCTGCAGACAAAAACTGATCATGCTATGTACTTTAATCTTCGTTTTTGTTTCAAGAATACTACACAACACTAGTTTCTATTACTTGTAATTTTTAAGAGTGCTTTTTGACTGGCGTCAGTAGGCGGAATAATGCTTTTTGCCAAGTGTGCTTCTTAGTGTGTCTTTTTTTAAAATTAAAACAATTGTCATATTTTCTCATACTTTGTTTAGAAAACAAGGATTACAAGGATACAATAAATTTGAACCTTCTAAGATTTAAAAAAAAATAAATTCAAAGACAATTTAGAGAACTTTTAAGACGAATTTGTTTCTAAATATATTTTCATTTCTACTCTGTTGTATTAACGTAGTCATCAGCAGCAAGCTGTTGCTGAAAGATGTAAATCAATTTACTTCAAACATGTTTATTATTAGCAACAATGTATAGATAGCATTAAAAACTTAGCAGTTATTAAAGATATTTTATTAAGTTTTACCTAATGTACATTATGTCATAATAAACCTAGAAATGTTTCTTTTTGGCAGCCGACCCAATATGTAGGAAAATAGGTACGTTTTCTTAAAATGTGTAATATTCTCTATTGATAAATTATGATGTTTTCAATAGTATAAAAAACTTTTACAGTATATCCCACAATGTGTCAATATATTTCTAATTAAAGAACACACATCGAATAAAAACACAATCTCCCTGCGTTGGTAAGAAAAATTAAAATTAAAAGCCATCTACCGAACAGCTGCATAGTTATTTTACTATGTAGGCAATGTTGCTTCTAAAGTTCGTTGGTCCGTGTGAAAAGTAAAAAAACTCGTGCGCGGATGTACAATATTTTTTTTTACAAAATTTGTTGCGCGATATCTCTATACTGCATCCCGTCGTCGATGACATATCCGCGCAACCACGCAGCTTACAGGGAACGTTGTATGTAGTTTGTTATGATGGATAATTATATATTATTGGTATTGTCCCCATTTAAATGTTTGAGGTAGATTCAATCTGACTTCAGAATAACGTATATATCAAATGCCAGTTAATTGGAATAGTTTTGTTTATCGAACAACTACTCCTTTGAAATGTTCAGTTGGGCTGTGACATTTCGTAGAAAATCGTATATCAACTTGAACAGGATTTATTTTACCGGGCGTACGTTGGTTAGATTGATTTAAATTTGATGATTACTAAAGGCATAACATCAGAACTGTTAATTAACTTAGACACAGTGAGTCAGTCATAAGAGAGGGATCAGAAATTATATGAGTTTCTTATACAGATAGGTACGCTGCTTGAATGAAATTTTCGTTAATGATTGTAGTAGAGAGCAAGTTTACGTACTGCTATCGCTATTTGTTTTCTCAAGTGTCTGCATATCTTAGATTATATGTAACACTCACAATCTTGATCATAAGTGTTTACTTTTTTTAAAGATGAACTTAAGTGTTATAGTATTTGATAGTGTTCTTATCTTTAATCAACATTTGTCAAAGCTTGAGATTATTTCTAAGGGGCCGTCCAGTACGTCACGCTCCTGAGGGGAGGGGGGAGGGGGTGTAAGAAAGTGTGACAGTTTGTGACAAGGGGGGGGGTTTCAGCCATGTGTGACGTCACGGTGTTTTCTATTAAATTTTAATTATTTTGTTAATAAAAAATATATTTTTTGTTCGAAAGTGTGACGTACTTTAGGGGGGGGGGCTAGATTTGTGACAGTTTCTAACTGGGGGAGGGGGAGTTAAAAATGGTCAAAAGTAGCGTGACGTACATTATGTACGGCCCCTAATCAGATTTCCACCATGTGTCCTTATCACTACGATATTTACAATGCTGTCACTTCTTTTGACTTTCTGTTTGAAATATGGGATTTAATTAAATCACATCTTAAAACCTTATTTGTTGTCTCATATTATTATAAGTGTAGCCGAGTGGTGGCTATATTTACTAGTCTGAATAAGACTGACTGAACAGCTAATGATACGACTAATTAAATGCAGGTCATGAGGATTATAGTTTTAATAACTTTTTATTTGAATAGGTTCTAAGGTTGACACAGGAAACCCAGTGTACAATTCTATTACAGATAATTAAGATAATGCTCTACCACTGTCTCTAGCACTGTCCTAAGTTCTCTCTATCCCTCTCTCTAAATGTTCTCTCTTATATAGTCGGTGAGCCGGAAGGTCTAGCAGTATTGTCCTAATACTTTAATCTGCCTAATTCATTTCCGGTTATTTTTAGAAGAAATTCGGAGGGCCTCAACATCCGGCAGCCAAATACACATTGTGCTGGGCTGGAGGGGGGGGGTACTGTTTAGAGGACCGATTATTATCACCTCTGCCGGAAGCCAAATATATCCGCAGCATTCCAAGCTCAACAACAACAGTGTGATGGGCTGAGGGGGGGGGCGGAGATGGTGCATATATTATCGAGCGGGAAGTCCTTATCCCCGGTCCCTGTCACCTATCTGTAATCCAACACCCCAAGTACCGTCACTCTGCCGGAGTGAAAAGAGGGCCCTTTGTTGGGTGCGTGAGGAAGGGGGAGGGGAAGTGAGCCATGGCAGGCGCGCCCTAAGTATGTTTTGGGGGCACAAAGCCACATAAGATTCAATTTAAAGGTCTTTTAAATATTTAGCTTTGAGCTAATATTTGTGTTTTTTTTTGCTCTCACCATCAGTATTATCTGATTTTCAACTAGTCGTCGACGGTGACGGGATCATACCCCTGACCCAATGCATGATTAAATTCAAATATGAAAGCAGACACGTCCTCACGTTCTGTGCCGAGAAACTCTTGGAACCGATGCTAAAACTAACCATCAACGGCGTGCCCTACTCCAACACCACCAAGACTTGCATCGGCTACACGTTTGTGTCTGTGCCAGAGGGTATCACTGTGCTGGCCTTTGAGTTCAAAGACAAATGTCGTAGGAGTGAAAAGTTCAAGTGCTTGGTGCTTGGTATGTTGTAGGGTTGCGTGAAATTACCGATTAATTAATTGATTGTTCGTTAAAAATTTTAATTGATTAAAATTATTTGATCGATTAAATTTTGATTAAAATTTAAGAATTTTTTTTGTGGGTGCAATT
This sequence comes from Ampullaceana balthica, assembly GCA_944989445.1. Classification (NCBI taxonomy): domain Eukaryota; kingdom Metazoa; phylum Mollusca; class Gastropoda; family Lymnaeidae; genus Ampullaceana; species Ampullaceana balthica. Next base: position 353,411 of record CALYLW010000653.1, on the reverse strand, counting down.
TGTATATATATATATATATTCTTTTACCCACACACTTTTCCTCCTATTATTCTTATTTATTCAGACGTGCATGAAGTGCATACGTAAAAAAAAAGGGTTTTCTTCCTCATTTCTTGTACAGCAGAACAAATTTTCTGTGTTACATCACAAAATTTGGGAGCCATGGAATTACCGCAATGTAAACGATTTCGCGAAATAATGAATCGCAACTTAACGGGATCTACATATGCGTTATAAAAATATAATTAATGTAAATTAATCGATTACATTTTTGTCCGATAAATCAGTACCAGTCCTAGTTTGTTGTACGTCTGAAAAGTTGTTCATGGCGTTATGTAGATATTGTAGAAGATCTGCCTTAGTCTCTTTGTCTACTTCTACTACTCTCGTTCCAAGCAATAAGTCCAACACGCCACTAAGCAAGACAGTTCTTTTATTTGAGTACAACACTTCTCATCTGGCCGTCACTACGTTCTTAGTCCCCGTCCTCTGTACTCGTCCTCTGACTCCAACTAACACGGCACACTAGCTCCCTGGCCTCCTATCTCTGCCACCCTGGCTTCGTACTAGTGGCTCCCTGGTCTCGACTTCCCGGTCTAACATTTCCCTGCCCTTATATTGTCCACTTGCTTACCCTGCATTTAACCCTAACATTCTTGGCTGGCCCCATACGCGTCTCCAACGAGTTTCTGATTGGTTAAAAGTTACTTAGTTTATGCTAATCTACAAACTTTCCCACTAAGTTATTTAGGTCGCTGAAATACAATATTTGTTTCTACCCCGACTTAGACCCTGGGTCACTCATAGGGCAACTCCCCCACCCCTTGTGAATTTCCGCCATCCTGTACATCTCAGTGACACTTTGGGTTATTCCACTGTCTTGCCCCCAAAGTTGAAATACAATCCCTGTGAGATAGCCGTAGACCTGTCCCCTGGGTAACCTGTCCCAATCACCCGTACGCGGTTCTCTACAACATACGTAACTATTAACGTGAGCAAAAACTCGTACACCTCTCGAACAACATGTGTTTCACTTTAGAAATGATAGCAATTATACTGTGTTATGTAACAAATCCCGTATCAATGTTAAAGATTTACTTATGCTTAATGTAAGATTGGAATATTTTAAAAAGCTAGAATCAGGCATGAAACAATATTTTTGGTAACAATTATGACCACGTTACTATTGTGTAACCAAAGACAATATGTTAAAATAATTTAAACTCAAGAGAACACATCTATTTCAAAGTAATTAGCAACAATTTGCTTATTTTAAAATGTTAATTTTTTAAATGTTGCAATCAATTTTGTGAGGGCATTGAAGAAAACAAATATATCTTATTAAATCTACAACATTGTAATCTAAAACAATTGGCAAGTGCTTTAGAACATATTGTAAAAAGAAAAAAAAATATTTTAAATAATATTAAAAGTTCAGTAAATAAAATATAAACACATATCTTTGAATTTTTTTTCTCTAAATATTTTGGAAACATAATTATTATTTAAGATTTCACTACTTTTTATTCATGTATGCTGCACATCTACTTGATCTCTTCTCATATTCATTTATCCAAAAGGTGAGACTGAAGGTAAGTACTGTAGTATATTTGATGAGTATAAAGACGTCTTAAGGGGCCGTCCATTAAGTACGTCACGCTATATTTGACAATTTTTAACTCCCCCCCTCCCCCCTTTCACAAACTATCACACATGTCGGACCCCTTTAAAAAGACCCCCCCCCTATAAAGTAGGTCAAACTTGCGAACAAAATGTTGTTTTTTTATTAACAAAATAATAAATATTTAATATAAAACAGCGTGACGTCACACATGGCCAGACCCCCCCTCCCCCTGTCACAAACTGTCACACTTTCTTACACCCCCTCCCCCCACCCCTTCTGGAGCGTGACGTACTTTATGGGCGGCCCCTAACTTATTTCAAGACAAAGTGTGGTATATGTGTTAAGTTTAGTTCACATTGAATAAACCCCACGTTTCAGTTATATATTAATATTGAGAACACGTGAGGGGGTGGAGACTGTTATGGAAGTAGACGGTAGACGAGTAAATATATATACTTAAAGTGTATTTTGGTTCCCTGAATAAAATCGTCTTGTTAATTCTTGGAAAAAAAAAGAGTATCACAAAGATCAGCAGTTAAAGAGAAAAGTAAATATTTAAAGTGATAAAAATCATTCTCTACAATAAATCCATTTTTCTTTATACCAGCTTGAATGATACAATCTCCAATAGCGTCAAACTTAAGAACAAGTTTTTAAAAATCATAATCTTCGTTTTAAACGAGTAGACGTTCAGTAGTCATTACAAAATGAAAAGGGAGAACGGCCTGCACCATTTATGATTTGTACAAATATCAAAGTTATCCATATAAAACAAAACGTTAATAACTGAGGCGTTTACCTATATTTTACAACAAACCGAATAGCAACCTCAAACAAGTCCATCAATATTCTAATCAAGATTTTATGAAAAATAAAAACAAAACAATACAAAAAGTAATAGGAATCGATAAATGAAAAATCTTTATATACATTTTTCTGCAAATCATGTTTAATAGTACTTATTAATAGACTAATAGAGCTGGTGAGAAAATTGTTGTTAAAAATATATAAATATTTAATCAAAGTATTTCACTTATTTTGTTCTCCTTCAGCGCCAACAACTCCCTACTGCCTGGATTGTGTTGAAGATGGTAAGTTGTGTATTACGCTTGTTCATATTTTAAAAAAAGTATTAAGGCAAAGAACAAAATCCGCTGCATCTGTCCTAGAGCAACTACGAGAAAGTATTTCTTAAAGCGACTGTGTTCGTATAGGGTGTCGGACCTGTCATTCTATGGTGAGCTCGATGATGAATTATTATTTTTATTTTATTTTTGTGGTAGGAACACAAATCACTTGAAAGGCCACCACGATAAATGTGATTAATACAACTAGGGGCTCGACTGGCATACCGATGGTCACGGGTTCAAATCCATGTGAAGGCAAGGATTTGTTCCCGGGGCCTAGAGCGTCCCTGACTCCACCCAGCTCCGATAGGGGTACCTCACACTAGTTAGGCGGCTGGGTAATGCGTGGAACCCTCATAGCCGTGGTCGGTGAACGCTGCATCACTTGCCAACAGATCATCTGTCATGGTCTCTGGACGCAATTATCTTCTGCATAGAAGGAGCGTCTGTGTAGATAAGACAAGACTAGGGGCAAATGTGTAGAATCGTCAGGGGATCTCGTGCCATTGAGATATATCTCTACACAGGACAGGACAAAACATAGTCAAGGGATCTCGTGCCATTGAGATATATCTCTACACAGGACAGGGCAAAACATAGTCAGGGGATCTCGTGCCATTGAGATACATCTCTACACAGGGCAGGACTAAATATAGTCAGGGGATCTCGTGCCATTGAGATATATTTCTACACATGACAGGACAAAACATAGTCAGGGGATCTCGTTCCATTGAGATATATCTCTACACAGGACAGGACAAAACATAGTCAGGGGATCTCGTGCCATTGAGATACATCTCTACACAGGGCAGGACTAAACATAGTCAGGGGATCTCGTGCCATTGAGATATATCTCTACACAGGACATGACAAAACATAGTCAGGGGATCTCGTGCCATTGAGATATATCTCTACACAGGACACCACTCAACATTAATCAAACATATCATCAGTAGCAGAGTACATACGGCAGAGAGCTAGTGCCATGCTTGTTCATGCAAATGAAAATATTTCATCAATTTACTGCACTGTAAGATTTCTAGCTTCAATTGTCCCATTAATGATCTACAGATTCAATGACAGGACCAGAACTTAGGACACAATTCGATAACTTCATTTTTTTTCGGTTTTAATATATATATTTTTTTTAATAATTTTAAAAATTCTTTATGATATTTTTCGTACAAAATAATTTTCAAGACGATCCAAATTGGATTGTTTAAAACAAAAATTAAATACGTTAAACTTTATAGCCATACGAACCACCACTGATAAATGCGCATTCAATTAATTTTTTGTAAGAATGCATTCACAAAACAGAAGGGCACAGTATATAGTCAATTATATAATTTAACAAAAAAAATGTTTTCGCACAATAAAAAATCTCCGTCAACTCCCAAATGTAAAACTGTTATTGTTAGTATTAATACGCCTAGTATATTCATTATTATAAAGCAATAAAAGGGGCAATGTCAGAAATTATCTCCTTCTACCAAAGTTCTATTCTATTTCATGCCATAATTAAATTGACACATAATCCAAAACAGTTGTACTTCACTTTGGTGCAGCAGTCACACTTTTGTAACGTACCAAATCACACCTATAACATCTCGGTTTGCATCAATCTAAAATTTCCCTGAAAATGATTACTCAAGAATAGCAAAGATGATGTTTTAGTAATCTTATCTTGAGAAGATAGAGGGAGATTTTAATTATTTTCTAAAATGTTTTTGTTTTAAGTTGTGAGGTATCATTTTTGCTCGCTAATATATTTTTTTATCACCAGGATCCTCAGCCATTGTTGTTTTCTTTTTGCCCACTGTACTGGCGCTCTTAGTCGGAGTTACCACCCTTAGTTACACATGTAAGTAAGTGAGAATATCTTAATGGTAACACAACAGAGTAGATTTATCAGTTTTTGACATAATTTTTTGAGTGCATAACCCACGTTTAAGAATCCTAGCTTATGTTGAAATAAACCATATTAAACCTGTTATGTTTACAAGTCCAAGCAATAATGAAGACCAAAATTTGATGTCTTGCCTATTGATTGAAGAAACTTTTGATCACGAGTCAATTAAATACGGACCCACATTTGAAAGCAGGTCAAACTTTCCTCGGCGTATCATAAAATAAATATCTCTTCAGCGCGAAATTACATAAACACTCAAAACAAATAAATTATTTGATTTTATTTAGTCAAATAAAAGGTTTATTTATAAAGTTGTCTCAAAAGTAAATAAAACTTGCGCAAAATTTTTCAGATTTCAAAAGAATGTGGTGTTTTAAATCAGGTAAGGATTGGGTTTACAATGAGAACTTAGAATAATCACATTTATTGAAGTAGATGTAGATATTTAATGCTTTTCTTTAAAATCTAAAGATTTCATACAATGAATCTAAAGTTTATTTTGATTTTAAGCCACCCAAAACATATTTTAGTTCTTTTTCTTGAGTTTTAATTTTTACGTTGATTATTTCACTTTTTTTTCTGCTTGCCTTTCATGTTTTTGCTGTTGTAGTTTGTTTTTTTATTTTTTAATTTAATTTTTATTTATTTAAGCTTTCATTTAATGCTCTCCTCATGCTTTATGTTTTCAGTCTATAGCTATTTCACTTTCATATTAAATATATATCTCGTTCTTTAGTTAATAGTCTTTTATTGTGTGTGTATCTTTATATATATATATATTTTAATATATATATATATATATATATATATATATATATATATATATATATATATATATATATATATATGATTACTTTGTTATTCCAATATATCATTTTATGCCATAAATATCTTCAGCAGACATACATATATATGTGTGTGTGTGTGTGTGTGTGATGTGTATGTTATAATATAATATATATATAATATAGTAATATATACATGTACATAATCGAGATTTTTACCTTTCCATTTGTATAATTTAACAAAGTTTGTACACAATTCTTTTAACAGCAAGAGAGGGAATCGTTGATGAAAACCGATTTAGTAAGTGATCCGTTTGAGTTTCCAACTTTTCACCATGTGTTCGATTTGTTCCTAATTATGCATAATGCAGCTCAATTAAAGTACAATTCCACTTTTTAACAAAATATTCTTTTAAAATCTTTTGTCGATAAATCAAAGCGCAATAGAAGATGAGGCATTTTTCATAGACTTTATACTTTAATAGCTAGAGAGAAAGGTTTCGACATATTTATTTCCAATTACCAGTCTTATCATCCGTCTATTGTATATGAATGTGCCTGACGTCATAACATATGCCACTAGACTGACGTCGGTGGCGCAAACGTTTATTTGAGGATCTTTGAAATTATAACCAGGGCTGGTACTGATTACAAAAAATTGTGTTCGATTAAGCGGGAAAAAATTTAAATGATTAATCGTTAATTTCCGCAGCCCTTACTTTTAACACGCAAAAGTAAAAAACATTGGTGTTGTTTCAAATTAACCTAAAGTTAACATCAAATTGTATTGTATGTATTATAATCGAAATGTGTTTGAATTGTTTATTTTAAGGTAAACAGTTAACGTTACGTAAGTATATAATAATATTTACATTTACTTTTTATTTTTTAATTTATTATGTAGTTAAAAACAACATGGAGAACAACTAAGCCAATCAAAACATGCAAAATACTTAGGAGTTATAATAAATTAGCAATTATCGTAGAAATATATCCATGTGCAAAATGAAGTAATAAAGACGCGGTGGTCGAGTGGCAGCGCACTGGACTGTCGTACCGATGGTCACGGGCTCGAATCCGTGTGAAGGCAAGGGTTTGTTCCCGGGGCCTAGGGCGTCCCTGAGTCACCCCGCTCCGAATGGGTACCTAACACTACATTGTAGTGTTATACCTAACACTACATTGTAGTGTTAGGCGGCTGGGTAATGCGTGGAACCCACAAAGCCGTGGCCTGTGAATGCTGCATCACTTGCCAACAGATCATCTGTCATGGTCTGTGGACGCAACTATCTTCTGCATAGAAGGAGCGTCTGTTTAGATAAGATAAGAAGATAAAGTATCAAACGAATCCTTTAGAAATGTATCATGAAATATAAAAAAAACTTAAATTCTACATAACTTTAGTGAAACCTGTTCTAGAATATGCATCTTCAGAAAACGTATAAACTTGAACAAATAAAAAAAAAGAGCTGCAACAAGAAAAACTAACGCACTATCCAAGTTACCACCGTTTTATCAAAGCGATGTCGTAATGACCGTCAGTATAGAAAGAGCGTTTGTATTAGAAAAGATAAACAAACATAAAACAATCAAAATATTAAAAATATATTAAAGCAATCAAATGTGATAGAATCTTGGATATAGAAATATACAAATCAGTTGTTGAGCCTTCTCGTCCATGAGGGGGGGGGGCATCTACCGATCATCGTCGGCGTCTGCGATTCCTCCAAGGGCATAGGCCACCTACGAGAGACCTCCAGGCATCTCTATCCTGGGCCAGCTTCTCCAGGATCTTCCATTCATGGCCAATTCTCTTGATGTCTGCCTCCAATTCTCGGCGCCAAGTGTTTCTTGGACGGCCTCTTTTCCGCTTACCCTGTGGGTTCCATTTCAGGGCTTGCTTTGTTGTGTTAGGAGCAGGTTTCCTTAGTGTATGACCAATCCACCTCCACCGCTTCTTTTTGTCTGGCCAGTGAATTCTGAGAATCCTTCTTAAACAGTTGTTGATGAAGGACTGGATTCTGGTCAAGTTTACGGCCGTTGTTCTCCATGTCTCGGCTCCATATAGCAGCACAGGTTTTACCATAGCGTTAAAAATCCTTACTTTTAACTTGCTGCCTAAGTTGTTAGAGACCCAAACATTTTTGAGTTGCTGGAAGGCTGCTCTTGCTTTTCCGATCCTTATTTTGACGTCCGCATCTGTACCACCTTGCTTATCTACCACGCTGCCAAGGTAAACAAAACTGTCCACCTCCTCAAGGGCTTCTCCTTCAAGCATAATGGGTGATATACTGGTGGCATTAACCTTGAGGATTTTACTCTTCCCTTTGTGAATGTTGAGACCCATGCTAGCAGAAGTGGCTGCGACAATGTTTGTTTTCTCCTGCATCTGTTGTTACTGATACAAATCAGTATCACTGTTTAATTTATGTAAATTCAAACTTGATTCACGGCACTTCTCCCTGCGATTGCAAATTGAGCTTCAGTGGCCAAAGGTGAACACATATTTTTAAGCAGTTTGTATCGAATGTTTGAGGTTAAGACATGCTGGTAAAATCTCATGTAATAACAGTGAGATATCTTCACCTATATAGTGACAAATACATAGTCACTGGTGTAATAGGCACGTGATCTCCAGTCAGATACGTATGTCTATTGCAAAGAAATGTAAAAGTGGATTTAAAAATTTAATTTTAAAAACTTTACAACTAAATGTTTTCATTCTAAATTGTTTCGTTTTTTGTTTTGAAATTTCGCTTTTAATTCTACAGGTACATTTAGTAGTAGTGATGATGGTAAGCAAACACGATCTATTATTAATTATATTAATATTATATTCATTATAATTAAAAGATGTTTGTGCAGATTCTAAGATCTTGTATTTTAGAGAAAGAGCATGGCTCTGGAAATGAGATCTCAATTATCTTTAAAATTGAAATATGAATTATTTATAAAGATGATTTTCAAACAACTTTTTTATTTTTCCCCTTACAAATTAGGATCTAGTTCAACATCGTCAATATCTGGTAAGTTTATTGAAAGAAAGTTATTGAAAAATTATCAAATGTGATGAGAGTTTCTACTAATGAATATTCAGTCTCTTTTGGGGTCGAGTCGTCAGATTCTTAGAACACGGTTCATTATATCACAGGCTTGCCTCGTCAAGCGGGCATCGCCATAAAGGTACTTTCCGCAGGTAACGGAACTTCTCCTTCATAATCCCCGCACAGCTCAGGGCACTCTTCAAGCACGTGGGCCACCGTCTCCTCCGGGTGGTTACATAAACGGCAGGCTAGTTCCCTTCTAGTGTTAAATTTGTACAGGAAGCTTCGTATGGGACAATGTTCAGTTCTCATTCGTATTATGAGCGTCTGATTGCTACGTCCAATTTCCCACCAGTGGTCGCTCTTCCTCGGTCGCGGCATGTACTGGTATGCTTTTCTGGCCGTGCTTCCAGATTCCCAGCCCCGAAGCCATTTCTCTCGGAAATGGTCTTTAAGGCCACGATCTGACCCCCAGCTGGGTCATCGGGCGGTCAAGTTGGGGCTGGGCTGACCCATCTCTTGCCAACTGAGAGAGTTTCTACTTAAGTACTTAATTTATAATGCAGTGATTTAATTTTCTTGAACATTTAACTGTATAACTCAAGAAATGCTGTCAATCAAAAAATATCGCCCGAAGTTAAACACCAAAGAAAAATGATGAAAACAAAATCAATGATGATTAACTCTGTTTCATTCCAACCCTCATTTACAAGTGTCGGAACTGAGCTCTTCATAAGAGTCTTCAGGAGAAAGAACGTCAACAGTGAAACAAGATGTTAACGTCGATCATACTGCAAAACGAGTGAACGACATAAAGTGAACGAGAATAAAAGCGAGCAATAGTGGTAACCTCTTAAAGAGTCAGATTTGTCAGGGTAAAGAAAAGTATTTCTTCTGCCCCTTGGCCGAAAATTAACGTCAAGGCAACCTGCTACACAACTCCAGGCAACTGAGTTTCAAGATGCGAGTCAAATGGTCAGCCAAGTTGAGGACACTCTAAAATTCTCCCAGATGTACCCCAGTCAGACCTTGATACTTGAGGCTCATCCCTTACTGTACCTCCCAGGGTTGATTCACGGTTAGATGAGAAAGAAAGGTTGAGGCTCATCCCTTACTGTACCTCCCAGAGTTGATTCACGGTTAGATCAGAAAGTAAGGATCAAAATCAAACAGCAAAGCCTTTTGTTAAAGTTTCTTTTTCCAACTTTTTTTCGTGGTAGACTAAATTGTATTCATTTATTAATTATTTGGTTTGTTTCTAATAAATCAAAGCCTATAACACATCACCAGAAACAAATACTGTTTAGCCATGTTGTGATAAATTGTGAAATCCGTTTAGTTTCAAATGCAACTTAAAACCACACGCAGCAAAATGAAAGGGAGGCAAACATTGTAAAACAAGGTCACAACAAATATTTTCTTACTACCCTTTCTAGAGATCATAAATTTTGGCAAATTTTCCCCACAGGATTTTATTTAATTTTATTCTATTATCAATCTGTGAGTGCTATTGTAATTGTTTATACATTGTATTGTATTCCTTTATGTTCGACAGATCATTGGTGTACTTATTTCTTTCATTATATTTAATTTTGATGTTTATTATAAATAAATACTGGTGGTCTTCTATTTCAGATATCAGTTTCTATTTTGAAAATGATAGGATTAATTCTTATATTACTTTAATGTTAATTCTTTAAGTTTAAGTCAGTGCAAATTGCACATCTAACACATATAAAATGATTGTACACACTTTGGCTCTCGATTGTGAACTCTCCTACTAACAAAGATAATATACTTATTTTATTTTTAAATTAATGATCAACATATTACAATAGAAATGATGAGTTTAATATTGTGATTTTTCATCTAGTTTCAAGTAAAACATTTTTAAAATAGGAAGGACAAGTTAGGCGTTAAGTAGCAAACCATCTCCACTTTTGTATAGTTGTTTGCCTGAAAAAGCTTATTTTCCAAGGAATATGATAAAGCAAATGAACAAAAACTTAACTGCTAAAACTTGCGCACCTTGAATGCGCACCTTGAATGACATTTTTGGAGAAGGTGACAAAACGAAACCCTTAACAAAGAAAAGTAGTTTATGGCTAAACAGTGGTACCACATTAACCATGTTGTTTAGTAAAGGGAGACAAGCCTGTTTTTTTTTAAATCTCAATAATCCAAATTGAGAAGTAACGATGACCGGCAGTTAGAGACAAAATAATCTTGACATACGTACTTTATGCTCGGTGAAGATGAAGGTATGATATATATTGACACTAAGCTGCGCGATTAATGAAGTTAATAGCTTGGCCGTACATTTCCAATTACGAATACTGATGAGGTTTATGCACACATTAAAATAAATGCTATGACGAGTTTGCTTACCGATCAAGACAATATATAACACTAGTTGACCCGCGGCGTAGCATACGCCGCTAATGATTTAGTGACGGGTGAAGACTTCC
>CALYLW010000653.1:280087-342371 GCA_944989445.1 Ampullaceana balthica | reverse complement strand
ACATACAATTGTCCATGACTGAAAACAGGTTTTGGAAGATACAGGCATATCTTTTTGAACGTTTGGCCCTGTGCTTTATTTATTGTCATGGCAAAGGCTAATCTCACAGGGAATTGTCTGCGCGTAAAGGTAAAAGGCAAATTTGAATCTGATGGAGTCAGGGATATCCGGGGAATAAGGACAGTTTGTGAGGTAGCAGCTGCGATAGTTTTACACTCCAGTACGTTGAGGTGAATGCTGGTAACAGTCAGTCTAGTGCCATTACAGAGACCTCTTGCTGGCATGAGGTTTCTAAGAAGCATGACCACTGAACCAATTTTAATTTTCAGTTTATGCGGAGGCATGCCAGTAGGGGTAAGACTGTTCAGAAATTCTTCGGGGAATGAAAGTTGATCTGCGGGATCATCTGTGACGATGGAGTCAACGCTGGTGAAAGTTACTTCGTCGGTTGGGATACGTTTCAATACTTGTTCATTCAGGTGCAGGGAGTCTTCGTTCGTGACACTTAATATAGCTCGCGTACTGAGTTGTTCCGAAGTGACAGTTGAGAAGTCGAGGTCGCCATATAGTTGTTGAACGGGATCAGAATGAACAGGAAAACAATGTGAAGGTAATGTTACAGGAGTTCCATTTGTCCCGTCTCCAACATCGAGAAGCCATTTTGCGAAATGTTGTTCATCAGGAAGAGCTCTCATATTTTTCGTCAGTGTAAGTACATGCATGTGACGCCACAAAGATTGCTTGTTAATGCAACTGGCGACAGTGAGTGCTCGGGAGCCACGCATAATAACGGGGAGTATTTGTCGGAAATCTCCACCCAATAGTATTGTTTTCCCTCCAAATGGGTGCGTCTCACCTGTGAGATCACGTAACAACCTGTCAACTGCCTGGAATGCGTATGCATGTGTCATTGGCGCCTCGTCCCATATAATCAATTTGGATTGCAGAATATGTTGCGCGTGTTGCGAGTTAGGTTTGATATTGCATGTTGAAGTAGTAGTGAGCTTCAACGGTATTTTAAACACCGAATGTGCAGTACGTCCACCCGGTAACAATGTTGCTGCTATTCCTGTTGATGCAACGGTTATAGGATTGTCTCCCCTGGCTCTGATTGTATGAATCAGGGTTTTGTAGACAAAGGTTTTCCCTGTTCCTGCGGGACCATCTAAGAAGAAGCAGGTTTGTAGCGGATGGGAGTCGTTGTATGCAGCGTCCAAAACAGTGTCAACAGCGTGCTTTTGTTCTGTGTTGAGTTTGTCGTAGTGTTCCATAGCGTGGGAGTGTTCAGCCTGAGCGTCGAAGACGGAAGATGAATGACACATTGGAAGAATGTCAGTGAGGGGTAGGTGTAATTTGTGCAGGTTGAGGCCATGTGGTTGGAGCATGTCATTTATTTCTGCGAGAGCATACATGCAAGCGGTGCGTGTGGAATATGTTCTGAGAAAGTCCTCAGAAAGGGAGAGTTTATGCGTGTCCCAAAGGTGTGGAACGTTATGTGGTTCGCCGAAGACACAGACGAAAACGAAAAGTTGTCGCAAGAACGGTGGCATTCGTATCTGAGATGCCTCTGTAAGAGTATCATGCCATATCTTGTCGTCTTTAAGAAGACCCAATTGTTGGCACGCCTCTTTGAAAGTGTTACATTCCACGCCGTTGACAGTTCGTAGAAGGTTGAAACTTGTGACGCCTACGGAACGGGTAAGGAGAAGCCTGAGGTAATAACGTTCGGTGTCGTTAATGGCAACAACAGGCATTCTACCGATCACTTTTGTGCCTCCTCTAATTCTCTTTTGCCATTTTCCAGAGGATTGTTGGAATGTGTAATGTTGGGGAACATCAGTGTAATGTAACTCCACAGCTTCAGGATCGGTCTTGTTGAGTTCAAACCAAGCTAAGAGCATGGTGCTTTTGTTGGCCTGTCTTTGTAGCGCTCGTTCTTCGTGACCCTCATGAAAGAAGACGACTTGTTGTTCTGGCAAATGAACTGGTAATCGTGTAATAACGTGCGATTTTTCTGAAAGACTGTACTCGTTCAAACGCCACATAGCCTCAGGAGCACTAACATACCTACCATCAAGGAAAGTTTGTATTTCGTCATGTTGGAAAACACCATCGGCTGGCTCCTTCTGAAGTGCAATGGATGCAGCGTCGTGTCCTTTGTAGACATACTTATATAGATACTTGATACATTGAATGGACGCGCACACTTCAACGTTAATGTGAGCATTGAATTTCTGAGAAAGCCAGGGATTGTAAGGTACTATCCAACGATTATCGATGTCGTATTTGCCAACAATGGCAGTTGTGCCCTGTCTTCGGCGGTATATGGGGTACCCTTGTGTGTTTTCTTGTGTCTCGGCGTTTGAGAAGCTTGCCGGCGGGCCGTGCGCGTACGGCAGGCGGGCCGTTTGAGTCGTTCGCGTTGTGTAGCGTTGGTTGCGATCTGAGTTTGGGCGCGTTGAAGTGGGGTGTTCGTGATGTGCGTTCGGCGTTTTTGCGTGGGGCTGCGCGTGTCCCGTGCGCGCACCGTGGCGGCTGCCGGCGTGGCTCGGGGCGTTTCGGCGAGGGCCCGTGCGTTGGGCGTGCGGCGAGCGCCCTGCCGTTTTGCCGTTGCGTCGCGTTTGCTCTAGCCGCGCGTTGTTTCGTTCGTGGGCGTCGCTGCGTCCTACGTGAGGCGTGAGCACGTCGGGGCGTTGAACTTCACGCGATCTTGGCGGTTGGGGCTCGTTGTCGGGCCGTTAATGCCCGTTACCGGGGCAGCCTGCGTTCGTGCGTTTGGGGGCTACGGTCACTCCCAGGTTTTGGCCGTTTGGGTGGTATCTGCGGCGCGCCGTTTTGGCCGGTTTATTGCCGTAGCGTTGCGGTTCGCGCGCGCGAGGGTCGTTTTTGCCGTGCGGCCGGGCGTTAGGTGCGTCCTTTGCGTTGCGGTTTAGTTTTTGCGTTTCTAGGCTCGTTTCGTCTCGGCCCGTTTGGCGTTTTCGTTGTGGCGTGTTTCGGCGTTCGTTTGATTCGCGTTCGTCGCGTTGGAGCTTCGCGTTGCGCGCGCGTGCCGATGAAGCGTTGTGCGTGCGTTGAGCGTTTTTTGGCCGTGACGTTGAAGCGTTCAGCCGTTTTGTGCGGCGTGCGTCTGCCCGTAGCGAGGGTCTGTGCGTGGGCGTTGACGTTTCGGGCGTTTGGCGTGCGTGGGCAGCGTTCGCGTTGTCTCGCTCGGGCGCGGGCATCGGCGATTAGGCGTTGCTGCGTTTGGTTCGTTCTGTCGGCTGGTGCGTTTCCGTTGGTCGGCGTGCCGCTCGAGGCGTTGCCGCGCGGGGCGTCTGCCGTCCTTTGCGTCCGTTTGCGGTGTGTGCGGCGGCGCGGTTTCGTGCCGGTTGCACGTCGTGGGCTGCGGCGTTGCGTTGCGATGCTCGCTGTCGCGTCGCGTGCCGTTGGGGGGATCGTTTGGGAGGCGTTGAAGTCCTTTGGGAAATTGTTGGTGCACTTGCCGTCTTTCATGCAAGGTGAGTTGGCATTGAGCGTGCCACACGGGCCATGTACCATGCATTTAGTGACAATTTTGAAAAGTCAAGGGTGTATTTCGGGATTTGGAAGCTCAGCGCAGACATATTTGTCTATGTCATCTTTTGTCCTTATTTTGCACTGTGAATCAAGTGTCAGTAACATATGGCAATGAGGCAAGCCTCGTTTTTGGAACTCAATGACGAAAATGTATGCGACTACATTGCCGAAAATATTCCTCTCCAGAATGTCAGTTAGGAACCCATGAAGTTTGATTTGAAAGACGCGGGCAACGACATCAGGTCTGTGTTCTGGGCGCTCATGATGGGAAATGGCGTTAGAGATTTCCGGCCAAGCAGGATTGCAGGTGAATGTTAGGAATAAGTCAGGCTTTCCATATTTGCGGACAATTGCCATCGCGTCTTGGTAGTTCTGTTGCATGTACCGTGGACTGCCTTGAAACGTAGAGGGAAGAATGATCAACTGTCCAGGGCAAAGGTTATTGTCTTGTGCTTTCGCAGCGATAGCATCCATCAGTCCCCTGTATTGTTCTACGCGCAAATCTTGTTGATGGGAGCTTAGGTAATGTAAACGTGCGCCTTCTGTTCTGACATATGTGACGACGACATATTGCTGGAAGAGTTTGCCGCTGGAATGCAAGATGCTGAATGCAGATGTCATGGCAAGCCTGTAAGCATAAAATTGGAGTTGTGTGACTCGGGTTCTGTTCGCGGTTTGCTTTTCTTCAACATGGGTCAATTGTATGTGCCAGCCTGGATCTCCGTAAGAGAATAGTAGTGGATAAACCATGGGGTCACAGTTCATATTGAGTACAGAGATACGCTTGCAAGCATCTCCTCTTGGGTATATGCAAATATCGCGTTGTTCAGGAGGTTCCCCGTCTTCCCCTACAAAGATAGCAGCAACATCAGTTTAACAGGATGGCGCGTTATACCTTCTCATATCCAGAGTTGGATTTTACATGAACACCATTCGTACAGCAGCAACAGGGTTATTATGAGTGATAATTTCGTGCATTTGCATGTAGGATTTAGCGAAGGGGTTAACCTGTCGTAACATTTTGTCTAGTTGCAACAACAACATATCACTGCAAGCACTGTTACAATCGTTTTGTAAACGTTGAGTGGTAGCCTCAGCAGAATCGAAGAAATATAGTTGACCGTATCGAGGGGGCGTGTTAGGATTGGTATACAATGGAGAGACTTGATGATAAATTTGACCGTGGATTCGGAAAGCATACGGTCCATGGCCAGGTGGTTGAGCGATGTGGGCGCCCATTGATGCGAAAGCTAAATATATAATATCCGGATTTGTTTACCTCTGATGGCCAATGAAGAGCATTGCAAGAAGTACATAGTGCGGTAGGTAGTCCAATGTTGTGTTCCTCGATGGGAATGGCAGTGTGTTCTTGAAACGCAGCGGAAAGTTGAATGCGATGAATGTGCATGTTTTTTGCGAGAAGATGGCACTGTTTGAAAGAACGTTTGCAATGTACACACTCAAAGAATGTGTCATGGCGGTGTGTTTTTGTATGTTTGTTGAGAAGAGATGATGTTGTGAACGATTGAGTGCTGTATTGACACTGGAAGGATTTCGTCAGGGGCATGTGTTTTCAAATGGTTAGTAAGATTTCTGTGTGCGTGAAACTGTTTGTCGCAAATGCTGTAAAGAAATGTTGTTGAATGTGTTTCTACAAGTACATGTTTAGTTTGTAAGTGCTTCTTGAGAGTGCGAATTGTTTTGAAGCATTGCTGGCAATGTTCACATTGCGTCATTCGTTCAGTGGAGTGTGTTTTTAAATGTGCGTTGAGATATCTCTGGAGGCGGAAGGTTTTGGAACAAATGGTGCATTTAAAGTCCTTTTTGGGATGCGTGTATTCACTGGAGTGTCTTTTTAAATGTGCGTTGAGATATCTCTGGAGTCGGAAGGTTTTGGAACAAATGGTGCATTTAAAGTCCTCTATGGAATGCGTTTGTTTCATTGGAGTGTTTTTTTTAATGTGCATTGAGATTATACTTTTGTGTGAACTGTTTAGAGCAAATATTGCAATGAAATTCTGGCGTTTGTAAATGTTCATCAGTAACAGGAGAGTGGGAAGGTGAAGTCAGATCAGTGTGGAGATCACATGTGTGTTTAATGTTGGTGCACTTGCCGACGTTGTCAACAGATGGCACCAGAAGGTCATCACGTGTGTTTGTGACAGGCAAGAGAACTTCATAATGGCCATGATCCAAAGGACTGCTAAATAGCAGGGATATGGAGAGACGTTGACCCGGATTGTAAACTCGAGGAGGGTCATGCGGACGTTCTCGGAAGTGAATAGTGATAGTAGCGGGAAGTATTTGAGACATCGCCACAATTTCAGCCTCGCCACCATAAACGCCGGAAGTATTCATGTATGCAGCGTATTGTCGAGCTGAGTGTATGACTGTGCTTCCGTGAGTAAGAACAACGGACAGGGCGTCGCCATAGTTATCCCAATTTTCGCAAACAAAGCTTACAGCCATCTTGCGAAGTTCGAGAGCAACAGTTTCGTCGATGACATTTTTTTCAGAAATATGCGACAGATAGAAATAATCAGTTACCTGATGCAGGAATTTCGACTACACTGAAAGACCCGTTGACTCCACGAAATATATGTGAAGCGGTAGCCATGGTTAGGAAACGAATGGCAATACGAAGGGGCAAAATCAAAACAAAGCTTCTGGGACAAATGAAGAGAAAAATGGAAAGGCAACGTGGCTCAGAAGACTGTAGAAGATAACAAAGCGACTGAGGACACATCTTGAGCTTGAGCGACTGAGGTACACACTCCTAAGGGTACACACTATTACGCATGCCTGGAGAGGTGGTGTTTATGTTCGCTAAGAAAGGGGGGGGGAAAGAACGGGCAAGAAAAAAAGGGGAGGGGGAGAACGGACACTAACAGTAGCACGAACAAATGGGAACAACGCGAGTGAACGTTTGGGAACCACCGAAGAATTTTTGGTAAGTATTTCGGACATCGCCACAATATATAAACAAATATTACAGCCATGAAGCCAAGTTGGAGAGCAACAACTTCGTCCATGCACCAAATATGCGACCAATAGAAACAGACAGGTACCTGGTTAAGGAATTGATATAACATTGAACAAAGCTTTTTTCCGTGACATGCGAAGCGGTGTTTATGTTTGCTAAGAAAAGGGGGGAAAAGAACAGGCATTAGCATTTTTAAAAATAAAAAAAAACATATGTTGCCGCTTGGACTTCAACCTAAGACCTTCAGCATGTCAGGCGGATGTAATAACCAATACACTACGAAATACATACACACTGAGCAGGAACATCAAAAGTGAATGTAAAAAACATTGCTGCTCTCAAGACATGCCCCACTCCACCACTACATTTGCTTGCCAAACGTTAACTGTGTTTAGTTGACCCGAGCGAGGGTCATTCGTCATGCTCGGTTGCACATATTTTTGCTGCTCACTTGCCTGGCATGGTCCCATGAAGAGAATTATATATATAGATGCTCGGTTGCACATATTTTTGCTGCTTACTTGCCTGGCATGGTCCCATGAAGAGAATTATATATATAGATTCGCAGGGCCTTACGGCCAGGCTGTTATGAACTTGCCTGAAGGCTTTTGTTAGTTGAGGCAGTCGGTGAATTATAGAAGCTATTTTTTCAAAGCTCACTTTCATTAAATGATATCAGATTAACAATACATTATCTTTAAACCTTTATTCCTTAATATTATCAAAGGTTTGCATCGTACAGAAGAAATGTTTGAAACTGTCGAGAATATAAATTGAAGTTATATTCTTCACTTCGTTCGCAGTGTGTTCACAGTGGGTTTATGTAATAGAGATTTTGAGATTCTGGCGACGGTAGACTATTATTATTTTGATTTACTCCACGAGGAACATGCGTCTCAGTGTTATGCATCCCTGGAAAGTCATAAACTTTCATATAACGTTTTAAGGTTTGTTTAAACAGGAAAACAAGAAAGAAATGCACATGGTGCAGATGAGATTTGTAATACTAAAAAGTAACAATACAACGATACGTCTGTTCTGATGGATGTGTTTTTGTTATATTTCTTAAAAGTGGAATAATTCTAGTGTACATTAAACACAATTGCCTAAAGACCTACACTTGAATGAGGTTAGCATTTCTGATGCTAAGATATGGAACTGTTTTAAAGAGAAAGTATCCTTCCCGGAGTTGTCCTAGGACTAGTGACTATTTACATGGAGAATCCGGTATTAAATTTTCTACTAAACAAAACGAAGGAATCAATGATAGAAGTAATTATAACTCGACATGAACTTAAAATTGTTTACTACAATTTCCTTAATTTAACTTTATAACGAAAAGTTTCTCTACTGTTACTTACATTGAAGTTGTTGCTCTTGTTGCTGTAAATTGTATACTCTATTTTAAAGAAACAAACTCACCCGTTGGTCAAAATAAAAGCATTGTGAAATCGTTATCATTAGTTTAAATAACGTTGCATTTAAAAGTCAATAAATAAACAAATCATAGCACTGAAATAAATGTTTAAAAGAATTTGAAAAGTCCAATAACAAAGTTAGGTGCGAGCTCTTTTTTGACTTAGTTACTTTTCTGTATTTTTCATCATGATCAAAAAGTTAACTTAATGTGTTGTTTATTTTCTTACACAATAAATATTAGATTTCAAGTTAAAGTTAAAAGAATAGAGTGCATTGCAATATTACCAGTTTATTTATTAAATATCACTCAGCGACATTTTTTGTGTCTAAAATCAATTATTTGAAGTACACTTTTCTTTTTAAATCAAGTTTCTTTGGAAATCCAAGACGATCCGCTTTTTGAAGGTAATTTTTTAAATAATTATTTATTACTTAGTTGTATAAATAGAATTAATATTCATTTATCCCAATATTAATTTCAGATAGCATTTATAAAAAATTTTAGTTTAGTACAAAAATATTATTCTGGAAAGATGTCTGATATTTTATTTTTTGACATATATTATAGAAAAAATTCATGAACTGAATTCTTCGTAATATATTTGTCTGTGCCATAATCTCAGAAAAGGGCGTGAAGTTAAGGTAAAATTGTAGGGGTTGCGTTTCTTTATTTGATTTTGTAATTACTTTGTCTAGTTTCAGATAATTATTCATCTGTTGTGTGACGTAGACTGGTGTTTAATGTTCTCTCTAAATTGTGTTGGTTCTTGTGCAATAAATAAATAAATAAATAAAATTAGCCATGTGCAAAAATCTTTTTTTTTCTGTGCAACATTTTACAATAGTTTACATACAACAAACACATATATATGTCTATACTTTCGTTATCAAAATGTATTGTGCTCTAACTCTACACTGCTGCGCGGTGTCCGGCAGAAAGCCGAATAGCCGAGGTAGCAATGGTTATGTCTATACCATAATACATAACAATCAGACAATTTTAAATAAATTATTAGTACATTATAAGATAAGTTATGATGCTTAAATTGGTCGAAAGAAATGGAAATGTTATTTTAACTCACGGTGTAGATTATCCATTTTAGGACGTGTATTAAAATGGGGCACGGTGGTCGAGTGGCATGCGCGCTCGGCTGGCGTACCGATGGCCATGGGCTTGAATCCATGTGACGGGCAAGGATTTGTTCCCGGGTCCCAGGGTATCCCTCAGTTCACCATGAAATTTAGAGAGAACATTAAAACTCCAGTCGCTAGATAATGTCGAAGACGATACACGAATAGCTCTTCTGAAGCAAATACTTCACGAATAATGTTTTACTAAGATCGCATCGATGTCATGTTTACTAATTTGATTATTGAACACACCTTGTGTATTGTTATGTACGTATAAGAAAACCAATTTAGAAGGCAACTTAAGATTTTATATAAATATGAAAAACGCCAACTATGTTTAAATATGAACACATAAACTTGATCAAACCACATATCGTTTTGATGTGAACCTTATACGTCGATCGTAACAAATCCCCGTTATCTTGTTATGAGTATGTCTAACTTTTCGATAACTTTTATGATATCCATTTAAACCTTCCCAAAAGCGTTGATGATTATTGCTGGTGTATAACTAAAACTTATTATTCGACTAAGTTGTCAGCAAATAATACATTATATAAATAAGGAAACTTGCGCTTACAAAAAGGAAAAAAAACAAACAAGCAAGATTACTTTATATTTGCACTTAAAAATATAAACTATACAATAGTCACCTTGATATATATACACTTTAGACTGAACACAACAAATGTTCTATACAATATACACTATACAATATCAATTATACACTATACATATACACTTTACAATATACACAATACATTATAAAATGCACATCTATACAATATACACCATACATATAATTTATACAATATACATTATACAAAATAAACTATGCGCCATATACTTAACAATTTACACTGTACCATTTACGATATATATTATATAATGTAAACTTTACAATATACACTATATGCATACAATATATAATACACATTGTATTTTTTAAACTATGGATAATCCAGTTCATAGTCTATTTTTGGAAAACCGCTTCTTGGGGTCTAAATAAGTGTGTTGTTATTTCTGTGGACGTGTTGACATTTGACACACACGTTTAAACACATCCTATACCCTGGTGAAGCGGTTACTCACCTGATCACCGCCCCTTGTAGAGAGAGCACATAGCCGACCTTCAACCCCTAATGGTCAGAGCTCACATTCGACCCAAAATGTTCTATGAATAGGGCACCTACCGACCTCCACCATCAGAGGGACGGGGTATTCACTCGACCCCCGTCGCGTCTTAGAATTAAGAAATACTGACCACCGACCTTTTCTGAAAGACTGACCGATGTCGATAATGTCGTAACCATGGTGACAAAGTGTTGTTCTGAGGTGATGGTCAGTTGCAAGCAAACTGAGGCGCTTGAATCTAGAGATAAATGGTCGTACTTGCTGTATTCCTATGTCACTATGTCTAATCTAATCATGGTACACCGAAACAGTGCTCTCCTGTAGGACAACTCGCACATGAAACTTTTAATTTTGATGTACCGATTTGAAGGAGTGCGAACAATTTTTTTAAAGATATAAAAACATAATTTTTATAAATATAAAATAATCAAAACAAATCCTACTCTAAATTAAGACAGATGGAGAGGTGTGAAAAATTCAAAGCGGTCTGATCAAGTTTCTAAGTTTTTAAAAATGTATTTCATAGCGCGCCAGTGTATTGCAATCATAGAATCCAATTCTCAGACATTGAGCTTCAATGTATTCTTTTCAACCTGTACAAAAAGTCTGTCGGATTATTAAAAAAGAGGAATGAAGAGCTGATACAAAGCGATGCATTCTCAACGTATCTGGGAGGTAAAATGTGTTTTTAAATATTCATAATGGAAGCCAAATGCGACGTCGATATGACGTTAGCACAGAGTTTTCCCTACTGAAAATTTGAACGAGTTAATAAAAAAATATTAAACATCTAACAAAGCAGATTTTAGAAGAAGGCAATATTAGGGGAAAATCTTTTAATAGAGAGAAATGACAGGGGAGAATAATTGTCAACTGTTTTTAAGTAGACTGTATTCGTTAACTGAAGATTTAAATATTTACAAGATTGTGTGGGCGGATCATAGCTGTTGATGGACATTGGAAGTTTCATTATGAATGTTCAACTCCAAGAACAGAAAATTATTTTACAATTGGAGTCTTTTAATCGGAGTTCTAAAAGACATTTATTGAGATTGTAACATCTAAATTCTGAAAGGGCAAAACGTCATATTTCACTTTCGACTTATGACGTATCTATGCAATACAATGCTGGTGGTAATCGATAACTACCGTCTCCACCGATACCGTGTAATGTCAATGCAATAAAGATTTTAAGAGTATTGACATAAACACTAAAAGCCATCCATGGACCACTTCTGGTTCAGGTAAATTATCCTATCGTAGCTAGATAAAAGCTACACACACAACTCTTGTGTCTCAAGGGAAGACATCGAAAATGGCAATATAAAATCGTCCTTTACAATTGTGTATAAACAGAGTACCTTGACCTTGGTTGCCGCCTAGTTTTTTCCTTACCCGTTGGTTTCAAAATCATAATTGTGTTTTTCTAAACCCAGTTTTGTAAAGACTAATATTGAAACTAATATTATATTAAAAATTATATTTTAACTTAACTCATCTACTCCCATATTTTAATTCAACGACCCGTTGGTAACCATAGATTTAGCAGCTAGGCGCTGCAGATTTCTAACACTGCATGACTTAATACCCTATTCGTGGTGTGATTTAAATTCATAGACCTAAAATTTATAGAAAGAAGTATGCTAATAAAACACTTAAAGAGCAAGTTTATGAAACATTATAAAGTAAAGCAATTTCTTTTACAATAAATATCTTCTAGTATTTATATGTCTTGTTGAATAGAAGCTAAGCGATCCATTTTTTATTCGGCAAATCTAATGGGGGATGTTACAAGAGTTCATAACTTTACTCGAGTAATAAACCAGTTTTTTGATAATTTAAACGAATTAGAAGGCGTGAGAATGTTTAATGTGTGCAACAATCATAGTGACCCATAAAGACATTTATGTCTATCTTACGTTATCTCAGGAAGCAAAAGACGTAAATATGATTGTTATTTTAGATGAGAATGAAATGAATTAAAACTAATAAAACCAGATCCTAGAACGATAGAAAAAAAGATACGAATGCATTCGAAGAAAGGAAGAGTTACAGACATATTCGGAAACGTAAACCATAAAAAATGTTGATCTTCCAATCATTGACAGAAAACTTGGAAATATTCAAAACATGAACAGTAGGCATAAAGATCTTGAAGATAATTAAGATATCGACAGAAAAGAGATGTGTTCCAAACATGGTCAGAAAAACACTAACAGCTTCGAATTATTTTTTAAAATCTTCGTAACAACTTCTGAATATTTGAAAGAAAACATACATGTCTTCCAAACTTTGACAGAAAACAGAAAGATCTTTCAAAGATTGATATTAAAAATCTGAAAGATCTTCCAAACATATACGGGAAACAGACAGATCTTGGAAACACGGCCAAAAAATATGGAGAAAAAAAAATATACACTAATACCTCACATTAAAAATTTTAAGTTTTTTCAACACACGTATTCACTTATTGAAGAAAAAAAATTAAACCACTCATGAGATTGTTTTTGTGTCAGATAACAGCGTAGGTCATGCATTAGTTCTAGATCACAGTGCTTGTCAAAGAGAATCGCTTATTTTTCTCTTATGTCCGATATTTGAAAGACTTTCTGCTCACATTGCTGGATAATAAATATTAATTCATATAGGTGGGGGTGTTGGTTCCTACGGAACGCCCTGGACCGTGCCTCTCCGACCCCAGGGATTGCTAGCCAGCCCAGCTTCCGATCACATCAAATTTGACAGAAACTGAAACACGAATAGATTTCAAGACGTCTTAAATCTTTAATTATAGTAAGTATCTATTCTATTTGATTATAGTAAGTATCTATTCTATTTGATTATAGTAAGTATCTATTCTATTTGATTATAGTAAGTATCTATTCTATTTAATTATAGTAAGTATCTATTCTATTTGATTATAGTAAGTATCTATTCTATTTGATTATAGTAAGTATCTATTATATTTAATTATAGTAAGTATCTGTTCTATTTGATTATAGTAAGTATCTATTCTATTTGATTATAGTAAGTATCTATTCTATTTGATTATAGTAAGTATCTATTCTATTTGATTATAGTAAGTATCTATTATATTTAATTATAGTAAGTATCTATTCTATTTGATTATAGTAAGTATCTATTCTATTTGATTATAGTAAGTATCTATTCTATTTGATTATAGTAAGTATCTATTCTATTTGATTGTAGTAAGTATCTATTCTATTTGATTGTAGTAAGTATCTATTCTATTTGATTATAGTAAGTATCTATTCTATTTGATTGTAGTAAGTATCTATTCTATTTGATTGTAGTAAGTATCTATTCTATTTGATTGTAGTAAGTATCTATTCTATTTGATTGTAGTAAGTATCTATTCTATTTGATTGTAGTAAGTATCTATTCTATTTGATTGTAGTATCTATTCTATTTGATTGTAGTAAGTATCTATTCTATTTGATTATAGTAAGTATCTATTCTATTTGATTATAGTAAGTATCTATTCTATTTGATTGTAGTAAGTATCTATTCTATTTGATTGTAGTAAGTATATATTCTATTTGATTGTAGTAAGTATCTATTCTATTTGATTGTAGTATCTATTCTATTTGATTGTAGTAAGTATCTATTCTATTTGATTATAGTAAGTATCTATTCTATTTATATGTAATTATAGTAGTAAGTATCTATTCTATTTGATTGATAGTAAGTATCTATTCTATTTGATTATAGTAAGTATCTATTCTATTTGATTGTAGTAAGTATCTATTCTATTTGATTGTCGTACACTTTTCATCACTTATTCCAAAAGTCTTTGTTGAACAATAATAATAGGAGAAAGTTTGCTGGACGGGGCAAACATTCACATAATTAAACACTTAACCATTCCAGGGCACCAAGATGTTCAGTCCGGCCTGTGCGATTTGCAACTAATCAGTGACTTATCTTTGTCCCCACGTCACACGAGATCTTTGTGCGGCAAAGGTCACGCGTCTCAAGCTCCACCCTAACCTAGTTACGGCGTTTCGTTTGTTCAAGACGGTAGAGTAGAATTGCTATTTTTAAACGGATCCTGAGTCTCTCCGTGGTGGAGTATGTACTTGGAGAGGGTAAAAACTGAGAACAGAAATGGACTTGAAATCTAATAATAGCAGAAGTTAGAAAGAAAGTAAAGAGGAAGAAAGGGAAAACCTAATTGACTTCTGCTCTTGTCAGACAACAAAAGAGGGTATGAGCCTCTTCCAGCACGAAATGATCGATTACAGCTCTGTTAGACAGGCATTGTCTCTTGAAACGCTACTTGCAAATACTTTTCTACTGAATTATAACAATTTTATTCTTTTTTGTAATTCATCATATGATCAAATTTTTATTTATAAAGTTGAGAAATACTGTGCTGCAGTTGTTTTTCTTGTGTTTCCTTTTATTATTATTAATGTCTTTATTATTATTTTAGTGAATTGTTTATTTTTGTTATTAGTTTTATTATTTTCATTATTTATATTAAATATTATTATTTAAAAAATGAAATTTAAATGTGAAAAAAAACTGGATCATTAATAATAGATTCCATTGATAGAGTAATCGTAACGATTATTCAAACACATGTAACAAACTTTCATGTTATGAATTTAAATTGAGGGGCGTTAATTTATTTTTATTAACATTCCTTGCCAATTTTTAAAGTGTTTTTGGTAAATTTATAGAAAAAAAGATATGCAAAGTAAATAAATTATCAAAACTTCTAAATGTGTTAACCAATGTAATTGTAAGAAACAAAATATTTTCATATTTCCAGAAATAAAGGGGGTTTTTAATTTACATTTCACGTCGAATTTGAAAATGTTAAAGCTTTGTATTAGTATTTAACTTTAAATTCAGTTTTCATTAAAATCTAACTTTAATTTTTAATAAATTATTTTAATTAACTTAATAAAATTGTGTATGTGTGCGGAATTATGAAATTGCTTATCATTTTATTTTTGTCTTCATATTTTTTAAAAACCCACAAATATATATAATTTTTAAAATATATATTTCCGATGAATGATATGAAATTCAATAGATTATGATATTAGTATTATTCCTTTTTTTAAAAAAAAACGAAATTATTTTTTTTAAATTTAAATAGTAAATTTTTAAATAAAGAATGAAAAATTTAAAAGTCAAAATTGTAATATGCCATTTTAGTAAAAGGCAAACTGCAGACGGTTAAAAGTTAAAGAATTATTTTTTCTTCGGCCCAAAGTACAAACAATTGTAATTGTCAAACAGTGACAACATTCCTAAATCGATACTTATCTTGTAATTTTTTTTCTATGAAATGTTCAATATAACTCTAAGAAATCACAAGGGCTTATAATGTAATGATGTTGGATAGACGATCTGAATATCATCTCTGTCATCATCAGTCCCGAGACCTTGCAGTCGTTAGGGGGAGCACATGGACACATCCACAGACAACGATCTCCACATTTGCCTATCTTGAGAGGCGGCCAGTAATTCGTTCAATCTCATCCCTGTCCATTCCTTTATGTTGTCAAGCCATTTTTTCCGCTGTCGAACTCTTCGCAGGCCCCCTTCTACAGTGCCTTGAAGGATAATTTTTGTCAGGGTATCACATCGCAGTACATGACCAAACCATGCCATCTAACGTCTCTTAATTGTTGTTATAATAGTTTCTTGACCACCCGCTTCAGAGTTTATTTTGTCCCAGACATATTCATTGGTCTTGAGTTCTAAATAGGAGATCTGGAGAATTTTCCTCATGCATTTGTTTTCAAATGCCTGCAGCTTGCTTTCATTGGTTGCCATTAGTGTCCAGGTGTCACATCCGTAAAGGACAATGGTTTTGACGAGGGCTCCGTAAAGCCTGAGCTTTGTGGCAGGCTAATGTTTTTGCTGTTCCTGATTTTTTTAAAACTTCGTCATTGCTGCCATTGTCAAACCAATTCAAGCTCGAATTTCAGCTTCGCAGGTACCATCTCTAGATATAATGGCTCCTAGATATTTAAAGTTATATACCTCCTCCAGCTTTTGTTGGTACATTAAGATGTTTGCCGCACTGTCAGCTGATGTATTAACTAATATCTTGCTTTTTAAATCCTTTATATTAACTCGTGGTGACTGCGTGAGGCAGGCGGGTGGTGCCGAAAAAACTTTGGATAGATTTTAACCCACTTCCTCGAAAGCTAGTGAGCTGAAATTGTGCATGCAGACTCGTGCCAATGATAAAAATGATGTATCAAATTTTCAGATTAATTGAATGTACCGTAATTAAATGAATGAATTTTTAGATTATCTTTATTCATCTCTTTGTAACATGTTAAATTTTTTTGCTGTAGAGTCGTGGTGCGTATTATATTGAACAACATTGCCTGTCGCGCAATATTGTGCGTATTTTATTGACAATACTTTTTATGAACATATTCCTGATCGGTGCACATTATATTAAACCTGTTTTACGACACATAACTACAATTTTGTATTTTTGGATTGTATTGCGCTGCGTATTATAATCTTTTACAAGGGCAGTAGTATCCCAACTTTATTTATGTGTCGTTATCACAAATAACACAACTATGATGTATTCATAATTGATATTTTCAAAATTATTCAATAAACTCAATATAACATTTAGTAATTTATCTTAGAAGCTGAAACAAATTTCTTGAAAAAAAAACCCACAAATTTAAATAAATAACAACAATTTTGTAATTAAAATTATATTATTGCTTGAATAGCAACCTATAATTCAAGTCAAATTAAATTTTACAGTTTTTGTATACACCAATCTAAAGTCATCGTCACTCCTATATTTTTACTCAAATTAATTTTTTTTAACTGTTCATAAATTTATTTAACTTTCATGGCTATAAATATTCTGAAGGTAAAAGAGTGTAAGAGTATTTCAAATAACAGGTCATCAGAGTCGACTATTTGCATTGCTTCATTTATGATTGCCTCTTCGGGTATTATTTTGTGGCTACTTGTGGCCACTCTGGCAAGTGGCTGAATTACTCGCCAAGCCAGATTTCCCCCCAGTCTCAGACTTAAAAAAAAACATTGTTTAGCCCTGGTCATTGACTATTGTTTAACGGCACTGTTAAATATTTTATACTTCTAAAATTCCAATCTTTGTTTACACCGAGTCCTCGACAGAGTTTTCATAGAATAAACCAATACGGGATGTTTGTGTTATTTTGAGCTTCTTAAAAAAATAGCTGATGTCTCAGCAAATTACCACACAATAATATTCTATGTCGTAATTGATAACATTTCATCAATCTCAAATTAACACACAATAATATTCTATGTCGTAATTGATAACATTTCATCAATCTCAAAAGTTGCAATCGCCATGTACAATGTTAGTTAGATTTAGCAAAAGCAGAAAAATTCTAATACTCAATTATATTACAGTGGTACCTCGGTATATGTCCTTATTCCGTTACAATGGTACCTCGGTATATGTCCTTATTCCGTTACAGTGGTACCTCGGTATGTGTCCTTATTCCGTTACAGTGGTACCTCGGCATATTATGTCCTTATTCCGTTACAGTGGTACCTCGGTGTATGTCCTTATTCCGTTACAGTGGTACCTCGGTATATGTCCTTATTCCGTTACAGCGGTACCTCGGTATGTGTCCTTATTCCGTTAGAGTGGTACCTCGGTATATGTCCGTATTCCGTTACAGTGGTACCTCGGTATATGTCCTTATTCCGTTACAGTGGTACCTCGGTATATGTCCTTATTCCGTTTCAGACAAATATCAAATTTGTAGTACACCAAGTAGAGAAGTGGAGGGAAATAATGAATCCGTTCTTATGGGAAAAAAATCACATGGTTATTTACATGTTATGCATATCATTTATTTTGGTGTGGTTGTATAAAATAATTAAAACACTTCTTAATAATAAAATACATAAATAAAAAGAACTTAGACGATTTTTAAAAAAATATGTTATCTAGTTCAGGGGTGCGCCATCTTTGTGCTATTCCCGGCCACATAAAAAAAAACAACTCTGCGACGGCCGCCAAAAAATTTTCACTGAAAAACGAAACGGTCACTATCAAAAATTTTCCTCTGGTAATAGTCAACGCGAGATAATAATGACATAATCATAATGTATTGTAGGCAAACACAGTGCTTAATTACAAACAAAAACATTTTCATTGATATTCTCTTATATTTTACTTTATTGAACATTGTCACGTAAACCTAACATTATGTCACACCAAGTACAGCATGAGTATATTTTTAAGTGGCATTAGTACACTGAGAACACAATAGTTGAATATGTGATAAGCTGCTTCATTAACACTGTCCATGTAACTTAGCAGTCCAGAGTTCTGGAAATTAGGGGCTGCCTTGCTCTTGGATGTTTGCAGAGAGTCGCGCAAAGTCCGCGCCCTCACTGGAGATCATCAGTCGTATTCTTAACGCCAGATCGGTGTCCACCAGTCGGGTTCGATATTAATGTTTTTGAGATATTTCATTCGTGAAAATGACGCTTCGCACATGTAAGTGCTTCCAAACAACACTAAAGTGTTTCTTGATATTTCGCGACTCTTGGGATACTCCACAGCTACTTTTCATGTCTCCAGTAGATCGTTTTTGTCATAGAATTTCTTCAAAAGCTGAGCGTTATTTTTTAGTTCGATCAATTCCATTTGGACATCCAACGGCGCTCTCTCTGTCTCAACCAAATGTGGAAAAGCAACGAGTCTCATATTTTCGGAAATCTTGTCGAAATCCTGAAAACGTTCTGCGAATTCCAACAACAGCGCTTCGAGGATGCCCGAAAAGGATGTAGCCGGAATTTCATTTTTTCTTATTTCATGGCTCTCGATTAGAGCGGTGAAGTGTGGGAAATGATAGAGATTTAGCTGTTGAATATGACTTTGTAGCAGACGACATTTGTCACAGAAATCCTGTACTCTTCTGTCCATGAGGCAAGCTGTTGTTCCTTTGGCTATCAGAGACTCGTTGAGGCAGTTGATATAAATTAACAAATCTGCAAGGACGGCTATAGAGATGTTAAGAAAGCCTGATTCTTCGGTGGGCAGTCCTTGTTTTTCGTGGCATTAAAATTCCAGTATTTCTTTTCATAGCAGCAGAACACGGCGATATGTTTCTCCCTGACACAACCAACGAACGCTGGTGTGGTACAGAATACCTTCAGCCGACAAATCATGTGTGTGGAGAATTTGTATGAATTGGCGGTGGTGAAGAGCATTCGTGTGAATGAAAAGGATAATGCGATTCACATCCTTCAGAATTTTATCAAAATCAACAGATTTAGAACACAGCGCCTCCTGGCGAATAATGTAGTGCAGATTTTTGAACTGGTCATTACCGTGATCCTTCAACACATAATTCGGAAAATCTAGCCACGAGCCATTTTGCTTACCAACCATGTACAGATGCCTCGCAGGTTCTTCAGAACAATGTGCAAGTCGATGCAAACTTTTTAAACTGCCAAAATATGTCTTCTCCTCGAGTTCAAGTAATTAGTGTCTCCATGGAGAGCAGATCTTCGCACAATTCAAATGTTGGGGATAGGGAGCGAATGAATATGAGTAGCTGCGCTATTTAAATGTCTATGAACGCTAAACACTGCAGCTAATGCTACAGCTGCCGGAGTCGTAATTGTTTCGCAATAACAAGTGTTTAAGAGTGTTAATGAATAGTCGATATTTCGTTTAAAACTTTAAATAATATATTGCCAAATGGCAAATATTTGACGGTCGCAGGTTATTATAAATTAAACAGATTTCCACGGCAGCACATTTTCGTGCCCACGGTCGCATGCGGCCGTACAGTCGCAGGTTGCGCACCCCTGATCTAGATCAAAAGCAAAGGTTCAACATGCTCTAATAATTCTGATCTTTGTATTGTAATCGATTTACTCACTTCGCAACATTTTCCCATTTTACAACGTCTTTGTTTGTCACAATTATAGAAATAGTCTTTCACAGAATTCTCTTATTTTGACTTCCATAGTGATCCCAAACAATTTTTTTCGTTGCATGGCTCCTCTCTTTAACTTTCTTAGAACTTGTGGTAAGTGATTCTACTAATAAGTACGAGAAAAACACAAAATCACG
Source organism: Ampullaceana balthica (assembly GCA_944989445.1). Classification (NCBI taxonomy): domain Eukaryota; kingdom Metazoa; phylum Mollusca; class Gastropoda; family Lymnaeidae; genus Ampullaceana; species Ampullaceana balthica. The sequence goes on along the minus strand of CALYLW010000653.1, from coordinate 322,038 downwards.
CGACAATTTACAGTTATTGCGCGGGTCGTTCATTGTATGGTAGCAACTGCCGTACAGTCTTATACAATAAGTATCGCGCGGTGTGCTGTGATTCTTACAACTTACGCATGAGTATACACATACGCAATGTACCGTTTTTACTCATACCAATTCAAGCATGTAGGTCGTATTCCAAAGAAAAGTCGTATACCAAGCAAAATTTCCGCGTCCATACAGGACGTATACCAAGTTGGACTTATACTAAAGCAGACGTTTACCGAGGTACCACAGTATTACAAATATAAGAAAAAAATTTATTTTAATTGACTGTTGAAAAGTTTTTTTTAAATATTTTTTTCTCTATGTCACGTATTTTTAAAATAGAATGTTTTATTTAGATTGTGCAGCAGGAAGCATTATCTTCGTCAGCAATGATTGATTTTGCATATCCAGACTTTATGCAATTAAATAATGTTCTATTCAACTTGAACCTTTGTTAATACGCCAAGTACACTTGGCAAATGTTTTGGTACACGCATAATTCGTATCGCCCGTTCATTCATCTTACCGTAATTATTTCTCTGACTATTTGACTCATGGCGAAACTGCACATGGTTTTCAAGAAGTACTGGGAAAGGATTTTTATATGAAAGAAATAAAAACAACATTTGAAATGTATATATATATATATATATATATATATATATATATATATATATATATATATATATATATATATATATATATATTATATATATATATATATATATATGTGTGTGTGTGTGTGTGTGTGTGTGTGTGTGGATTGCCAAGCTGCATATAGTTCCTCTCCCCCCCCCCACCTCACCATCAATACAAGGATGTGTCCGATGATGTGAGGACTACGCCAACATTCACACGACCTCCTAAATGGCGAATGAATAATTCAGCTTGTCCAGTGTTGTATTTTTACGCCATTCACGAACGCTGACCTATCACATAAAAATGTCGTCTGTCCTGGGGACTACTTTCTGTTCGCGGAGTGGGCGAACCATAAATCCCTACGGCGGCTCGATGCAGTGTTTCACAACCCGGAAAAACAAAACCCCGTCATTATCCAGAATAAGATTTTATATTTCACATCCCACCCACCCACCCACTCTCCCAGTGGAATAACAACACCGGACGATCTAAAATCTCTAGCATTCACAAGTATCAGAACTCTATCGCTCCCCAACCTGTTCATACCCGAGCACCCGAACCCCCCCCCACCCTTTTTTTTCCACATACCCCCAGATTTTTCGGGGTATGAAAAGAGAATTTAATCGCTGCTCAAAGCGCTGTGTCCAGCTTGGTGACCCCCTTGGTGGCTCACGAATTCTTGGACTAAACAAACACACGTGGGCGTCTTGTTGAAGTGGGCGGTAAGGGGTGTCTGGGAGAGGAGAGCGAGGAGTGAGGGGGGAGGGACCTTATTTGAACCGGTTGTACAGCAATCACAAGTCTTGACATTAAAATAAGTTATGTTCTTCACAAATTTTACACTTCGTTTTATTCAAGTTAAATAAATGGTGATTTTCAACACTTTTATATCCTACCCTGGATGTGTTTACTTTGGAAACTTTAAAGCTGTTGAAATAAACTAATTTTAAAACAAATATATTTAATGTTAAAGGCAATGTATTTCAGAACTCCTACTATTATGTATGGCATGACATAAAGTTTCTTTTCCGTACTAGCGGATTTATTTTTCGTCGTTTTATTTTCATATAATTATATGTACTTTCATATGCACTTTTCTTTTTTTACTAGAATAAATCATAAGTTAGTGTCGAGCGGGTGTGTGTTTTACATATCAGACTAGTGTATTACCCGTCAAAAATGACGGAAATTTTCAAAATAAATATATTTCAGCTGAAATGTATTTATTTTGAAAAAATACACGTCAGAAAAAAAAATAATGTAATACAGAACTTTCATTTATTTTTTTTTATTTTTATTTTATTCATTTATTTTCATATTGCACAATTTTAAGTGGAACATTCGAAAAGAGTAATTTTGGTGCAGTAATTTGGTGCGCTGCTTTCTAAAATTAGCAGCGTCACGGACGAGACAGATGGGACGTGACATACATTGCAAATTATGTATGTTGATTAAGTAAATTAAAGTATTGGACAAGATGTGCCAAAACATCCAATCCGTCTTGGCAGTTCGTAAAGCTTAAATATAATTTGTTGCACTGTTTGTTGACGCAAATATTTCAACGCTGGTAAATTTTCAGGATTTTCTTTGTATACTCTAAAAATAACTTTCCCATGCAGTTAATTGTAAGGAATTAAAGCATGTAATAGCAACAGGTAAATCATACTTGTAAAACTTAGAGGTAAAAACGCCGGAGGCGTCTATCCGTAATGTGTTGACTAAGGTGATGGGTGATGAAGAGACAGCGTTGTGATGTGATCATTTACACATTCTTGAATATCACCAAATGGCTGAGCTATTGAAGTGAGCGTCGTGCATTTTGTTCTTTCAGCGGTGTTAACGCATTTGATGTCATTTGTGTCATTCAGTGTTAAACTCACATGTGATGTCATCTGTGTCAGTGTCATTAACTTGTGCGATGTAATGTGTAGTCATTCAGTGCTGTTCTACGCCCTGTGATATCATGTCTGTACAAGATCATGGTGGTCTCAAGCACAGTTTAAAAATCTTGACTGACCACAGGGTCAAGTTTTCGAAATACACCCTTAATATCTTAGGATATGATTTTTTACTTGACAATTTTTCATCAGATTTCTGGAGTCAGAGTGGAGTTGTTGTTTTGTATGTCTGTGTGTGTGTGTGTGTCCATACACCTCGTGGTCGCGAGGGTTCCACTGTTTCTACTGAGAACATTCTCGGGCTCGGTAGACATGGCGGCGCGCCATCTCCTCTCAGGTCAGCGGAGGACTTTTTTAGCGTTAGTAATTTATCATTTATTGTGGCTTTGCGTGGGCTCGATCCCACGCCCCTCATCTTGTGAGGCGAGCGCACTATTGACTTCGCTATCCAGTGTGGAAGTATCGAGGCACACTTGGAGGATCGTTCGTTTTAATTAATTAAACCTTTCGAAAAATGACATAGCAATGAAAAGGAAATTAAACACCCTGATATTTTTTTGGCCAATAGTTATATTTTAAGGCCAGAAACCGCTCCTGTAACGTATATGTCTGAAAGTATAATTGTTTTGGCGCCTCAATAGCCAGAAGTGACTAGATACGACCGATCAGGATTATATAAATGTGTAAATGTCGAGATATTTTCGATAATGTTTCAATTCCGATAACTTTCAATAAAGTACCAGCTGGTGTCCAAACCCTTATTGTCATGTATCACATTTTTGGACACTTTGTTTAAATTTCAGTTTTATCATACTTTCAACAGAATAGAATGTTTCAAACTGGTTGGTTTTCCCTTTAACTTTTTAAAAAATCATTTGATAAGACTAGACCGCAAGTAGTCAGACAACTAATGTCATGTTAATCCAGTGCTCTCCCAGCTGCCAAGTGTCATGGTTAAAATTGGATTAAAAAATTGCAGTACAAACTAGACAGGAAGCAATTTGTTTTTTAAGTTCAGTGTAATTGATTAACCAATATTAGTGTCTTGAAGAAACTCTTCAGTACAATGCGTTGAGTGAATTTCGATATAAAAATGATTAAGTATAATAGTTTTAAATTGGACGATTCTGTAGCGTTTATGAAACTCTATTACAGCTGACAAAAGTAAAACGACCTTTGAAAGAAAATGATATATTATATTAGAAATTTTTATTAAAAAATCATAATGTTGAATAAAATATGTACTTTATACCGTCTTAAATTCTAAATATTAAAAGTTACATTTAGTTGTTTTTTTTCACATCTTGTGAACATTAACATTGTTGTTATCAAACCACAAAATGGAAAGAGTAAATCAGAGTTTTGTCATCTATTGCTATATGTAACACTATTAATCATATGGTTACTACTTATACAGGCAAGACATAAAACTGCAACTGCATTGTTTCCTTAGCGTAAAGACAAGGTCAGGATCGAAACAGAAAATAGAAAAATGCAATAGCGTACATTAAAATATTTATCATACCATTGGATGGTAATCACGAGAAGAAACAAATCTTAACAAAAATCTTCTCCTGCGGTTAATACTGTAACTTAATATCTAAGGGGAAATAATTCAAATATATATATATATTATATATATATATATATATATATATATATATATACGCTCAATTATCGCTGACTGCCTCACGCCTAACGCTAAGGGACATCACTCTGCTTTTTTATTTTATTTTGTGTTATAAGCAGTGCTGACTGACTCAAATAGTTATTTTTTGGTGCAGTAATTTGGTGCGCCGCTTTCTAAAATTAGTTAAAAAATCGTGTTGTGATTAGCACTGTAAAAAATTTATATATATAAAAATCATAGTATGTCTGTCTGTCTGTCTGTCTGTCTGTCTGTCTGTCTGTCTCTGTCTGCCTGTCTGTCTCTCTCTCTCTCTCTGTGTGTGTGCGTGTGTGTGTGCGTGCGGGCGGGCGGGTAGGCGGGTGGGCCGGCGGGCGGGCGGGCGCGTGCGTGCGTGCGTGCGTGCGAGTGCGCACGCGCGCTTGCATGTCCTTTAAAGCTCACTAAAACATTCATCCGATCGTCATAAAATTTTTGCAGACTGTTGAGTACCGACCTGGGATGGTAACTGGCAACTTTCTTTTCTAAATTTCACACTCATGGGGCACCGGGGGCCCATAATGTCATTTCTTGCTAATATGAGCAATATAAAAATTAGTTTAAGCGCTAGCTACTGTATAAATTGTTGGATCTTAACCAAACTTTGTATAAAACAACTTGATAGCCAATATTAAAATACTATAGGGTACTGAACTCCTAATAGTCATTCCTTTGGTGCTGGGGGCCCAAAAATTCCCATTTCTTAAACATTTAAGATTTTATTCACCATTCAGTTTATTAACAATCTTGACAAATAATGACACGTGTATCCATTATTATACAAATTGAAATGAACCGGTGTTTTGAACTTTATATCTTGCACTGAATGGGCCCTGGGGCACTTAATGTCTTCTTTTGCTTATATAAGCTATATAAAAAATTAGTTTATGTGTTAGCTACTGAGTAAATGAATGGATCTTAACCAAAATTTGAATACAAAAACTTGGTAGCCCATATTCAAATGCTATAGGGCAAAGAACTTCAAATGTCCATTCCTTCGGGCCGTGGGGCCCCTAATGTATTTTCTTCGTATATGTTTAAGATATTTTTCCACATTCAATTTTTCACTATGTTGAGGAATATATTTTTGAGGAAACTGAATTAAAATGAACAGGTTTTTGAAATTAACATCTTTCAACGAAAGGGCCCAGGGGCCCCTAAATGTCGTTTTTTTCTTATATTAGCTGTATACAAATTAGTATTAGCGTAAAATACTGAGAAAATTAATGTATCTTGACCCATTTTAGTATATAAAAACTGAAGGATCTATATTTTAATACGATAGGGCACCAAAGTCCTAATTTTTATTCCCTCGGGGCAGGGGGCCCAAAACTGTCTTTTTAGTAAATGTTTAATATTTTATCGTCCATTCAATTTTTAACAATATTGAGAAATATAAATAAATGTATGTATTTTGAAATTTATTCAAATGAACATATCTTTCGCATTTTATTTCTTGCAATAATTGGGCCCCTGGGGCCCTTTATGTCATTTTTTTTTGCTTATACGAGCTTTATAAAAAATTATTCTATGCGTTAGCTACTGAGTAAATGATTGGATCTTAACCAATCTTTGATATACATAAATTTCTAGCCCATATTAAAATACTTAAGGTTTCTGAATTTTTTATATCGATTTCTTCGGGGCCTGGGGCCCCAAATGTCTTTTTTCATATATGTTTAAGATATTTTTGCCATTCACTTTTTAACTATCTTGATAAATATATCCCTGATGAAACTTAATTAAAATGAAAACATTTTTGAAATTGATATCTCGCACGGAATAGGCCCGGGCCACCTTTATGTCGTTTTATTTCTCTATATCTATCTATCTATATCTATATATATATATACTAGGGGCAAGTACCCCGGCTTTTCACGGGTTTAAACAACAGCAGCAACAAAAACAAAAACAACAACAAAAACAACCAAAACAACAAAAACAACAATAAAACAACAAAAAACAAAACAACAACAAAAAAAACAACAACAACAAAACAACAACAAAAAAACAACAAAACAACTACAACAACAACAACAACAAAGCAGCAACAACAAAACAACAACAGCAACAACAACAGCAACAACAACAGCAACAAAAACATGAAGGACATTGTCGTCGCAGGGCAAGGGATGTGGACAACAACAACAACAGCAAAAACAACAACTTCAACAACAACAGCAACAACAACAGCAACAACAACAAAAACAACAACAAATTCAACAACAACAAAAACAAAACAGAAACAAAAACAACAAAACAACAACTACAACAACAACAGCAACAACAACAAAGCAACAACAACAAAGCAAAACAACAAAACAACAACTACAACAACAAAAGCAACAACAGCAAAGCAACAAGAACAAAACAATTATTTTATGGCGATAGTCGCCTTCTTGTTAATCTCGACACCAAAATGTTTATTATTTTGCGTCATTATTTTACGTCTTAATTTTCAATAATTTTTATTTTATATAGCTCATATTAGGAAAAACTACATTTTGGGCCCCCGGCCCCCCGTATCTTATATATATGGAACGAAACCTGTTTAATAACCTTTCCGGTATAATTTTGTGTACGTATACCAAATTTCACGTTATTTGGTTGTCTGGATCTTGAGTTATTAGGGAACAGACATACAGACAGACAGACAACAAATGCGTCTTATATGTATACTAGGGGCAAGTACCCGGCTATGCCCGGGTTTAACAACAACAGCAACAACAACAAAAACAACAACAGCAACAAAACAACAAAATCAAACAACAACAACAAACAACAACTACAACAACAACAGCAACAACAACAGCAACAACGACAAAAACAACAACAGAAACAGCAACAGCAACAAAACAACAAAAACAAAACAACAACAAAAACAACAAAATTAACAACAAAACAACAACAAAATATATATATAAAAGTGTGTCTGTGTTTGTGTGTGTGTGTGTGTGCATGTCCTTTATAGCTGACTAAACCATTCACCCGATCGTCATGAAATTTTCGAGACTGTTTAGTATGCTCCCGGGATGGTAACTGGCTACTTTTTTTCGAAATTTAACACTCATGGGGCGTCGGGGGCCCATAATGTCATGTTTTGCTTAAATGAGAAAGATAAAAATTAGTTTAAGCGTTAGCTTCTGTGTTAATTGATGGATCTTAACTAAACTTTGTATATAAAAACTTGACAGCCAATATTTAAAATACTATAGGGCACTTGACTCCTAATGGCCACTCCTTTGGGGCTGGGGGCACAAAATGCAATTTTTCTTCAACATTTTAAGAAATTATTTCCCCATTTAATTTACTAGCGATCTTGAAAAATAATGATAAATGTATCTACTATTATCCATATTGAAACGAACGGGTGTTTTGAACTTTATGTCTTGCACAGAATGGGCCCTGGGGCCCTTAATGTCGTTTTTGCTTAAATGAGCTATATAAAATTTAGTTTATGCGTTAGGTACTAAGTAAATGAATAGATCTTTCACCAAACTTTGCATACAAAAACTTGGTAGCCCATATTAAAATACTATGAGCACTGAACTTCTAATGTCTATATTTTTGGGGCCAGGGGCCCGAAAGTCTGGGTTTTGTATATGTTGAAGATATTTTTCCTATTTACTTTTTAAAGATCTCGAGAAATATATTCACAATAAAACTGAATTAAAATGAACAGGTTTTTGAAATTGACCTCTTGCACCGAATGGGCCGGGGCCCCTTCATGTCATTTTCCCCCCTATATTAGCTATATAAAAAGTAGTTTAAGCGTTAGATAATGAGAAAATAACTGGATTTTGACAAAACTTAGTATATAAAAACTTAAGAGCCTATATTACTATAGGTCACTGAACTCTTAATGTCCATTCCCTCGGATCTGGGGGACTTAAAATGTCTTTTTACCGAACTTTAATCTTTGTATTCCCTATTCAATTTTACACGATATTGAGTAATATAGCTTGAGTACAATGGCAATAAAAAAAACTATATTATCACTCATTTTGGGGCCGGGGCCCTTAATATCGTTTATTCTATTGTACGCTATTTAATTATTAATTTATTAATCCGTTTGCTATGAAACTTGGAATTTTTTTACACACTTCCACGAAGGTTTCTGCAGAATTGTTTTTAAAACATACAACTCATTGGTTTCTTTAAATTTATTCATTTTTTACTTAGATCGTTGCAACACACGACGGGTCTGCTAGTATTATATAAATACTTTGTTTAATTTTCAGGATATTTCTTATTTATCATACAACGATAAGTTACTTGGGCTTTTGACCAAAAAAAAAGTGGGCGCCATAGGCGCCCTACAACCGCTTTTATAAAATATTTTGTGTACATTTAAGGAAGTTTAATATTACGTATATATCACACAAGGACAAGTTTGTTGGGCTTTTGCAAAAAAGTGAACGCCGTTGGCGCCCTAAATAAAAGCTGGTGCCGCAGGCGCCATGGTGCCGCAGCACAACCTAGTATATTATATAAACACCCTCAATTATCATTCCTTAATGCGTAAGGCTAAGGGACTCTGGTTTTTTTTTAAATTGAAAATATAGACTTAAAAATCATAATGATTTTGGTTTCCAGATTAAATTTAACCAACCCACATACGAACCTTTAACGTCAGCATTTGTGTTGTAAAAAGTGCTGACTGACTTAAAGAGTTATTTTTGGTGCAGTAATTTGGTGTAATGCTTTCTAAAATTGGTAGCGTCACGGACAGGACAGACGGGACGTGCAGTTAAAAAATCGTGTGGTGATTAGCACTGTAAAAATATTATATAAATACTTTGTGTACATTTCAGGAATATTTCATATTGATCATACCAGGATAAGTTACTTGGGCTTTTGACCACAAAAAAGTGGGCGGCTACGGGGCCTATTATAAAATACTTTGTGTACATTTAAGGAAGTTTAATATTACTTATTTATCATACAAGGACAAGTTAGTTGGGCCTTTGAAAAAGGTGGGCGCCATGGGCGCCCTAAAAAAGTGGGCGCCGCAGAACAACCTAGTAATTGAGAATCAAATAATTGTGAGCATTTTGTTTCTACTTTTGTTAAGGACGCAATAATATTCTGTGTAGAAAGAGCGTCTATAACAGTTACGATAAGATACCGAGTACTTAGGGGGGGGGGTTGATGAACAGTACGAGTATACTTTAAATTTAAATGAAACTGTAGACTGCTTATTCCCTTTAAAATATAACTTTTACAATTGCCCTCGTCTTGGGCGATCTGCTGATGCTTACACTTGAGTTTGTATTCGTGTTTATTTAATAAATTTTTTAATACGTTGCTTCAAATTATGCTCTTCTTTTGATTGTCATTGATATTACGATAATATTCGTTTTTATTAAAATGATTCATAAATTTTACTTTAATTTAAAGGGTTATATCTGTTTATTTTGTACCTATTTTCTCTTAAAGTAACACTTGAAATTATTTTCTAGGCCTCAAGGCAATCTAGATGTCTGAATGTAACACTTTACTTGTGCAGCACCAATAGCGTAATATAAACACTTAAACACAGTTGATAAGCGCAATATATGCACATTTTCACTTTTTAGGATATACGATTCAGAAACGTTTTTCATCTGGTCTTTTACTTGTCTAAACATAGAAAGATAAGCTGATACTTTGAGACGCTTTTTTTTTACGAATTCTTTCATATTCTTTTTTTTTCTTTTTCTTATCATGTCACGTTATACTTTGTCTCCCGGATTTGCTCATTTTCCTTCTTTCTTAGCTCCTTACGAGCGTTGAGCAATACAACGCAAAGCCATGGCCAATAAGCTGTAATCAAAGACAGGGCCCATAATACCGGGGGCAGCCCTCCCTGGTATGCGATGAGACCGAGGGGAGAGAACCCGTGGCCCGGGCTGTCGTAGCAGCACTCAAAGCATTAACCCGTGGAGGCGGCAGGTGAAACCCCGGGAGTGGCACCGGCGTTGTGTTTGCCGTAGTCGAATTATTACCACTCCAGGACTAAGAGCGGACTCACTCCCTCGCCAAATTAGATAAGTATATAAGGAGAGAGACAGAGAGAGAGAGAGAAGGAAGAGGATATCAGTAGGCAAGAATCACAGGTAGTAGAAGACAGCGAAAGGGATTTAATCATTTTAACTAACTTTTGTAGTGGAGAAAGAGCTTCAGACATCTTTTATTTTATTTTTTTTAGAGATATAAAAATAAAATAAAAACGCAAGACCTTAATTCCAGATCAAAGATATTTTTAAAAAACAAACGGTGGAAATTATTCAGACTAGTGAAGGAAACGATATACGTCAAAAGACTCGATTGCCGCTATTTCTAGGAATACTGAATTTAGTTTCAGCGTCAATTTTGTTACTCTGAGATATTTGCAGTTGTCAATTTAAGGAGAAAATAGATGCCCTGGTGTTGAGGTTAGCGGCTTGATCTTCATAAACTAGAAACGTTTTAACAACATAAACCTCTGATTTAGATATATTCAAACACAATCTACAAATTTGTGTTACGAATAAGGACCATTTTTGTTGTTTTTTTTCTTTTAAGAGGAAGAGGGATTTATATCAAATATGAAACGCGGAGTCGCCATAGCGTTCTGAAAAATTGTTGAGCATGAGGAAATTTGGGACTAACTCGCAGAAATCAACTACACGCCCCAAGAAAAAGTCAGACGTAACACAGTTTTAACATAGGGTAGTCACGGACCTTTTTATTCGGCTGAAATTTTCGAGGAGATTTTATATTATTAGGATTACCTGTGGAGGTAAGGAAGTGACGTGTTTATTATTGTAAATTTTCGATCACTTTAATTTTGTATCAGTTATTTGTTAGTTGTTTTTTCTGCGATTAAAATTATTAAAAAATGCTATAAATTGTGTTCAAAAGTTAAGGTTGCAAGAAATATCAATTATAACAGCTAAAATTTGATGAAACTTGTTGGCTATTAATATTTGAATTTCTGAAACTTGGATACAGAGTTAACACGATAAACAAAATATTCGTACGCGCCGTGACAACTTGTGATCAATATATATTTCAAATATTTGAATAGTTTAATTATGAACAGTCAATGAAGTTGTTTATTAGTCATGAATGTTATTGTATTCGAATAAAACTGAAAACTGTTAAGTTGAGAGCATTTAAGTATAGTTACGTAATATACTAATGTATTACTTTTTAAAAAATGTATTTTTTTTTATTTGGGGGGGGGGATTATTTACGATAAGACATACAGGGGAGATACTATTTCGGAAATAAAATTTCTGAAAACTACAAACGGTTAAGTTTATATTTATTTATATTTATATTTATTTATTTATTCGTACTCAATCAGCTCGAAACAAAAATTGTATTTTATTCTACAGAATATTACGTCCACTTTCTATATCAAGTTTACGAATAAAAAGCTATATAGATGAAGACTTTATTTTCTTTTGGAAAGATGGACTTTCAATAAGATTGCACACTGTTGTTAGAATATATTTATCCCCACTCGGCAATTTGACAGAAAGTTGGAACTAATGTCCGTCAATTTATTCTATGGACTTCAGTGCGGAAATAAAAGATACTGGACAAGTTTAATGTAATTGCATTATTTTTTCTGATAAAATCTTTTAATTATTTTTTTCGTGTATATATAATTATATATATATATATAATCTTTCGTAGTTTATAAAGACTCTGAAACTACTTTAGAAATATTCTTGTCCTCTAGTATGCAGAGTTTTTAAAAAATGTAAACTATAAAATACCTTACATTAACTGGCATAAAAAGGACCATCTTGTTTCACTTGTCTGCCCCTACCCCGTGTTGTTGTGTCCCTTTAAATTTAATTTTTTCCAATCGATTTAACTTCATCCCAGTAATACACATCACAATATTTGAAAAATTCTTGAAAAAATTGTTCTCTTTCCGTCTTCCAACTAATAACATTAGCGGCATTCCGACCATCCTGTGAATATGAGACTCTGAAAGGCGGTCCTACTGATTACTCTCTAACTGAAAGGCAAATAATTCAATGATTTAAGAAGGCGAGTGCTAACAGGGCAGAGGTTCATTTTTTCCCTCTGCGTGTCTAACATGTTTATTAATTTGACTTAAACTTGGCGGGTATTACAGTTATACTTGTTTCTCTTGACTAGTATTACAGTTATACTTGTTTCTCTTGACTGGTATTACAGTTATACTTGTTTCTCTTGACTGGTATTACAGTTATACTTGTTTCTCTTGACTGGTATTACAGTTATACTTGTTTCTCTTGACTGGTATTACAGTTATACTTGTTTCTCTTGACTGGTATTACAGTTATACTTGTTTCTCTTGACTGGTATTACAGTTATACTTGTTTCTCTTGACTGGTATTACAGTTATACTTGTTTCTCTTGACTGGTATTACAGTTATACTTGTTTCTCTTGACTGGTATTACAGTTATACTTGTTTCTCTTGACTGGTATTACAGTTATACTTGTTTCTCTTGACTGGTATTACAGTTATACTTGTTTCTCTTGACTGCTATTACAGTTATACTTGTTTCTCTTGACGGATTCATGATTATGAAACTGAGCGTCCACACATCGCGTTTTTTAAAATGGTTGTTTACTTTTATTTTAAGCGAGATTGATTGATGGTTATTTTTAGTTAGTTAATTATTATTGAAATTAATGTTGCTATGTGGAAACTGAAGTGACATGTTGTGTGAAGAGAGCTCTTCCATGTATAAGAATACAATTATTCCTTATCTCGTTAACTCACAAGCTGGTAGATGCACGCCCGTATATACATGACACGATTTTGTGTGGTCTTGTATCAGGCTGAGATTTTGTTTAGAAAATGACAAACTGATATTTAATATTTATCTGTGGAAATTCAAAAGACATTTTTAAAACAAATTTTACATGGAACTATAAATTTCACAAATTATGAGACTAAATGTTTAATGTTTAGTTTGAAAAAATTATTTTTAAGTACATTTTTGTTATTTATAAAGATATTTTGCATGTTAACAAAAAAAAGATAGCCATAATATATGACGTTTGCAAAAGCGAGCAATTGTTATGTTCAACCTAGTTTTTCAAATTTATTATCTAAAATAATATTCCTTTAAAAATGTTAACTTACAAGTTCACCATTATTTTGCAAGAATCGCCGAAAATTGTCGACACTTACCGAGAATGAAGGAAAAAGTAAAATGTAAAAAAATCTTTTTTTAAAAAGTACACGCTTTTATTTACAAACATTTACAGACTGAAACGCGCTGATCTCCCCTGCCCTTGATGTAAACACGGCAATTTAGACTGGAGTGAAACCAGTGAGCCGTGGAGGTCAACTCTAGCAGACGACTATACATTCTAATAATTTAATATTTAAAAAATCTTTTTTTTAAAGGGACACGCTTTTAACATAATCACTACTTTTAGTTATGTCTCATATATAAGGGATTTATAGTCAAAAACTTTGTTTTTACAGCTATTTTTAAAACTTATAATAAAAACTCTTTAAAATTCACGTCTGAAGCCCACACATCTTTTTAAATCCCTTATATTAACTTCGCGGCCGTCTCTGTCTTCGTCATCTCATCATCTCATGGGCGGGCGGGCGGAAAAACAAAAGTCGAAAATGACCCACTTCCCGTGATCCGATCGAGCTGAAATTTGGCACACGGACCCGTCTGACCTAACAATGCATCGTGTCAAAATTTCAGATTGATCGAACGTACCGTAATTTAATTAATGCATTTTTAGTTTATCCTAATATGAGGTATGTAATTCAAATTCACGGTTTGTTATTGTTTTTTTCCACGTGAAAGTTTGAGTTGACGCGTTGAGGCAACCCATCGAAGCACCGGGGTGCTTTTGTTTACATTTTACGTGTCACGCTGAGCTCGGTCAAGCGAATCAGTGACTAGACTTTTCCCCTCTCCCCCTCCCACCCACCCCTCCCCCCTAGGGTTATGAAGCAAAGTTGAGTTAAGACAGATTCAGTCTGTAAATGCTTGTCGCGTTTAAAAATAATCAATACTGTTAGTTATGTCTCATATATAAGGGATTTATAGTCAAAAACTTTGTTTTTACGGGTTTGTTTTATTTACCACTATTTTTTTTATACCAAACACCTCATAAGCGCCCGCCCAACGGTTTATACCACGGTGAATTGTTCACGTGGTGATCTCATGGATGTCAAAAAAGCAGACGGGTACCGATGCTTATATATCGACTATAGATAAACTAAAAATGCAATAATTTCAATACGGTACATTCGATCGATCTGAAATTTTGATACAATGCATTGTCATCCAAGATCTATCTGTGGTAAAATTTTGAAATCTATAGGACCATCAGAAGTGGTTTAATTTTACGTTACAAGATTTGAAGGAAGGATGGATGGATACAACATACAAACAGTGTGACTTAAATAAAAGCGTGTAAAATACCGTGATTTACCGAGGAAAACGTAGCATCACTGAGACATACCGAGAGACACTGAATCTCATTGAGACACAATCGAGCCTCACTAAAACTGACGCAAACGTACCCGGTGGAATGATCAATGCAATTGGTTTTAGAACCACGTCCAGAAAACACTTCGCTATTCATTCAGAAGATGTTAAAGAACAGAATAGGAATTTTTTAAAATTTTCTTATGTTTGTAAGAAGCACCGAAAGTTTCTCCCTCAAAGGACTGCGTTTCTCTTAGGGTGTTAATTGATCTCTCCACAATCGGGTCGTCTGGTCTGAATACTAAGCAGAACTTCAAGTCTTTACATTCCTTCATTCAGCTCTAGGTGTCTTAACTGCGATTCTGTAAACTGAGTTGTACTCTTTGACTTTTGACATTGTATCCTTTCGCCAGGTTCTTTCGTCAAATGAGAGGAAAGAATTGATTAATCAAGTCTTATTTTGATATTTAGTAAATATTTTGTTGATAATTATTTTGTTGAAAATTTTCAGGGCTTTTCAGTCGTTCACAGTTATGAACAAATAAATTAAAAGGCTCATTAACTTCTCTTACTGAGTGCGTCGTTATGTGTCCCACGAGATTCCAAATCTCAATGTTATTTTTCTCACCAAATAATAAACTTTCTCTTAGATCACAGTGGAAATACTTTAATGATATCTTTGGAATTAAAGTTAAAAGGTTCCAGGATGCCATCGGGGCAAAAGTGGGGAGGGGGGGGGGCTTGAACAACTGGACTATGTACGGTCCATGGCCAAATTTGCAATGGGTCACTTTAAAGTTTTATTTATTCCCTGATGTTGTGCGCGTAGAAAGCAGAGGGCCAGTTGTCAGGACCGGAATGTTTCTGATGCATCCGATCGTTTTTACAAAGAGTGTTTTAGTTCAATTCTTGGCTAATCCCATAGGGCCTCTTTGTCCAGAACAGCGAGGAAATGTAGGACAAACGTTTATTTATAGGTGTAAGAATTTAAGAGCATCGAAGTCATTGCCTTAAAATAACTCTCCAGAGACCGAAGAGCTCATCTTCCTTCCGTGTTTTAGAAGTCAACTCAAGTCAAAGTCATCAAACTCAAACCAACAAGTCATCAGTTGACATGAATCCCCCTTCCTCACCCCCCCCCTTGATTCCCACCAGTTGACTCTCCTACAAGACGGGTCAACAAGCCACCCTCACACACCCACGCACTGCCCCCCCTCCCTCCAACAGAGCCAAAATGTCATGTACTGTTCACTAAATTAACTCCCCTCCTCCCTAAAAGGAAGGGAGGTAAAGCACGTTATTGAATTTCTCCTTTTTTTAAAAAGTCCAGTGAAAAATTGGTATGATGTTCAGTGGAGGGGTGGGTTTAGGTTGATGATGTTTGGGACCGGGTAAAGGGGGAGTCTTTTAGCAGGTGCAGGTTAAAGGGGGAGTCTGTTAGCAGGTGCCGGGTAAAGGGGGAGTCTGTTTGCAGGTGCCGTGTAATGGGGAGTCTTTTAGCAGGTGCCGGTTAAAGTGGGAGTCTGTTTACAGGTACCGGGTAATGGGGAGTCTTTTAGCAGGTGCCGGTTAAAGGGGGGGGGGTCTGTTAGCAGGTGCCGGTAAAGGACAGTCTGTTAGCAGGTGCCGGGTAATGGGGAGTCTTTTAGCAGGTGCCGGTTAAAGAGGGAGTCTGTTAGCAGGTGCCGGTATAGGACAAGCTGTTAGCAGGTGCTGGGTAAAGAGGCAGTCTGTTAGCAGGTGCCGGGTAAGGGGCGGTCTGTTAGCAGGTGCCGGTAAAGGGGGAGTCTGTTACCAGGTGCCGGGTAAAGGGGGGGAGTCTGTTAGCAGGTGCCGGGTAAAGGGGGAGTCTGTTAGCAGGTACCGGGTAAAGGGGAGTCTGTTAACAGGTGTCTGGTAAAGGGGGAGTCTGTTAGCAGGTGTCGGGTAATGGGGAGTCTTTTAGCAGGTGCCGGTTAAAGAGGGAGTCTGTTAGCTGGTGCCGGGTAACGGGGGAGTCTGTTAGCAGGTGTCGGGTAATGGGGAGTCTTTTAACAGGTGCCGGTTAAAGAGGGAGTCTGTTAGCAGGTGCCGGTAAAGGACAGTTTATTTGTAGGTGCCGGGTAAAGGGTCAGTCTGTTAGCAGGTGCCGGTAAAGGGGGAGTCTGTTAGCAGGTGCCGGGTAAAGGGGGGAGTCTGTTAGCAGGTGCCGGGTAAAGGGGGGAGTCTGTTAGCAGGTGCAGGGTAATGGGGAGTCTTTTAGCAGGTGCGGTTAAAGAGGGAGTCTGTTAGCAGGTGCCGGTTAAAGGGGGAGTCTGTTAGCAGGTGCTGGGTAAAGGGGGAGTCTGTTAGCAGGTGCCGGTTAAAGGGGGAGTCTGTTAGCAGGTGCTGGGTAAAGGGGGAGTCTGATAGCAGGTGCCGGGTAAAGGGGGAGTATTTTAGCAGGTCCCGGTAAAGGGGAGTATGTTAGCAGGTGCCGGTAAATGGGGAGTATGTCAGCAGGTGCCGGTAAAGGGGGGGAGTATGTTAGCAGGTGCCGGTAAAGGGGGAGTATGTCAGCAGGTGCCGGTAAAGGGGAAGTCTGTTAGCAGGTGCCGGGTAAAGGGGGAGTCAGTTAGCAGGTGCCGGGTAAATGGGGAGTCTTTTAGCAGGGGCCGGTAAAGGACATTCTGTTAGCAGGTGCCCGAAGTTTAGTAACTGTTGTCAAGTTCTCTGTGTAGATTGAAGGATTTGATAATAGCGATGGATCTCAAAAGTAATCATTGTTGTAATGACTATACGGCTATTAGTGTTGTGTTTTTGCTTATGAAATACCAGTTTTCTCTATTGTTAAGTTTTTTTTGCATTAAAATTTTGTCTTTTCTTCAGCGAATAGTGAAAACTCATCCAGAGAAACATATATTTAAATATGTCGGCCAATACTCGACAAAATATTTAAGGACATTTTTTTACCACTGTTACGGTTCACTGCTCTCAAGAGTAAATATTTGTTTATAAATAATTAAAACAATTTTCGCTATTAGTATGAGTTATTTTATCTTTGAGCCATTCCCAAGTATACATTTTTATCCTTTAAACGTATTTTTTTAAATAATAAAAATAATGAATCGCATGACGTGTGACTTTTAAAAAAATTTCCAGTGAAACCAAACCATACATATAAATTGAAAAATTAAATGAATCCCATTTTTAAAAATTAAAATGACAATTTCATCCTGTAAAGCTTCTGTCACGTCACGTAAATTCCCGGGGCCTTCATTTTAATCCATGCCAGAAAACAAGGCGATTGGGAAGAGAAGACATTGAATCGCTTTTTGTAACACTAACCCAGAGGTTTGAGTAAATGGCGATTTCAGGCCGATGCAAACATTCGCAAAGATTTTAAATTTGTGTTTCCTCATTTCCTCATGTGGGGCTTTTAACAAAGTCCTACTACCATCCGCTGGTCAACACTTGCCGCTCATTAAAATAAGGGTACATTTAACGGTCATGATGTCAACTCTTGGCAGGTGTTTGGTCGGACTAAAAGGAGGAGCTGAGATTTCTTTTTCTTTTTTTTTACTTAGAAGATTTCGGTCTGAACTGCTATTAAAGTTGAAATTTAATCTTTTTTATTGGAAGAAAAAAAAATGGAAAAAATTATTTTCGACTCATCAATGGTTTGCTAAAGATGTTTGGGAAACGATAACCAAACAGAAACAATCCAATATAATAATAGGCTATGTTCTGTCCGGTCATCGATAGCGATTGGTCCCTCAAACACATATGACTCCTACAGCCAATCATATTGAACTAGTTTTTGCGGACTTTCAAAACGAGTTATTTTTTGTGCAGTATTTCCTCCAAGACTTTATTTTGAGTTATGCGCGTTGGGATTTATAGTCAAAAGCTCTGTTTTTACGAATTATTTATTTTAACTATAATGAATAGTATTTTTGACGCGATGCACATGTATGCCGGTCGAGACGGCTGTTGGAAGGGGAGTTACAACATGCCACAGAACGGTGGTGGAACGTCCTTCAACGCGCTTTGTTGCTCGTTACTAAACAAAAAGCAATTATTTCATTCTCTAAAGTTTTTAGTGAATCTATATTTTAATTAGACCATCATTTACTACCCAACAGATCGTTGACACAAATATTCTTATCCTGTCTACTACTAGCCTCATCAGGCATTTAGCTATCCTCATGTTAACGATAACCATACCATCGGAAACAATCTTTTCCTTATCATGCTTGCATTTACAATCATGCTCAATACATCCACATCAGGGCAAGTACAATCTTCATCTTGTCGACTTCTACAGTATCATGTCCACTATTATTCCCATCAACGACCACTACCATCTCAAAAAGTCCAATATTATTCCCATCAACGTCCACTACCATCTCACCATGTCCACTATTAATCCCATCAACGTCCACTACCATCTCACCATGTCCACTATTATTCCCATCAACGACCACTACCATCTCGTCCACTATTAATCCCATCAACGTCCACTACCATCTCACCATGTCCACTATTAATCCCATCAACGTCCACTACCATCTCACCATGTCAACTATTATTCCCATCAACGACCACTACCATCTCACTATGTCTACTATTATTCCCATCAACGACCACTACCATCTCACCATGTCCATTATTATTCCCATC
Source organism: Ampullaceana balthica (assembly GCA_944989445.1). NCBI lineage: Eukaryota > Metazoa > Mollusca > Gastropoda > Lymnaeidae > Ampullaceana > Ampullaceana balthica. The sequence continues at coordinate 302,736 of CALYLW010000653.1, read as the reverse complement.
AACGTCCACTACCATCTCGCCACTTTTAATCCCATCAACGACCACTACCATCTCACCATGTCCACTATTAATACCATCAACGTCCACTACCATCTCACCATGTCCACTATTATTCCCATCAACGTCCACTACCATCTCACCATGTCCACTATTATTCCCATCAACGTCCACTACCATCTCACCATGTCCACTATTATTCCCATCAACGACCACTACCATCTCGCCACTTTTAATCCCATCAACGACCACTACCATCTCACCATGTCCACTATTATTCCCATCAACGTCCACTACCATCTCACCATGTCCACTATTATTCCCATCAACGACCACTAGCATCTTACCATGCCCACTGTTATTCCCATCATCGTCCACTACCATCTCACCATGTCCACTATTATTCCCATCAAAGTCCACTACCATCTCACCATCTAACCCTCCAGCGCCCATTACATGAAGATCTTAACTTAATCCAAATAATATTTTTGTTTAAGTAATTTGAGTATTCCATTTACAACACAACTGATGCCGTTATTACAACACAACTGATGCCGTTATTACAACACAACTGATGCCGTTTCTTCTTTCCACGCTCCACGCCCAATAATTCCTGCTTATTTTCCCATCTTTTTACACGGCCCAGTGACTGTCCACTAGGCCCAACTTCTTAACCCGTATATTTACTAGTTCAAGCTTGTTGTCGCGTCCATCCACGAGGTCCCACGGTTGTCCCATTTTTCCTTTATGCCCATTGGTTATCAAGTCTATTCACTAGGCCCAGTGGTTGTCCCATCTATCCACTAGGCCCAGCTGGTTGTCCCATCTATCCACTAGGCCCAGTGGTTGTCCCATCTATCCACTAGGCCCAGTGGTTGTCCCATCTATCCACTAGGCCCAGTGGTTGTCCCATCTATCACTAGGCCCAGCTTCTTATCCCATCTATCCACTAGGCCCAGTGGTTGTCCCATCTATCCACTAGGCCCAGCTGTTATCCCATCTATCCACTAGGCCCAGTGGTTGTCCCATCTATCCACTAGGCCCAGTGGTTGTCCCATCTATCCACTAGGCCCAGTGGTTGTCCCATCTATCCACTAGGCCCAGTGGTTGTCCCATCTATCCACTAGGCCCAGTGGTTGTCCCATCTATCCACTAGGCCCAGTGGTTGTCCCATCTATCCACTAGGCCCAGTGGTTGTCCCATCTATCCACTAGGCCCAGTGGTTGTCCCATCTATCCACTAGGCCCAGTGGTTGTCCCATCTATCCACTAGGCCCAGTGGTTGTCCCATCTATCCACTAGGCCCAGTGGTTGTCCCATCTATCCACTAGGCCCAGTGGTTGTCCCATCTATCCACTAGGCCCAGTGGTTGTCCCCTCTAACCACTCGGCGCAGTATTTGTATCGTCTATCCACTAGCCCCGGTCATCTTAGCCTTGGGAAAGTAAACCTGTTTGCTGAGCCATTTTACATCTGCCATTAAACTACTATTTCCGACCATGTCACATCATGTGAATTGTTTTCTTTGCCCTCGGACCACCTTGGTAGCAAGACATAAAAGTCAACCTGTCACGTGACGGGAATTACCCTCTCTGACAGAGTGCGACGTTATTTTGTCAACATTCACATTGTAACACAAGTTACCAAGTCTCAGCGTCATAGTACCCGCATCTGGAAAGTTCTTAACGGTGCAACAATATTTTCAAATGATAAAAATAGAAGGGATTTTTGGTTTTATAATCGAACAGAATCCCGACGAGTACAAAATAAACCAATAAAAACATGCTAACTTGTCTTCCCCTTATCTCAAGTAAGGCCCATGTATTGAATTATAAATCTAATCAAGAGAATATTATATTCATGTGATTCTATTGTGGAATGCAGCGCTAGAGTTGGGTTTTTTTTCTTGGTTTTTTTTTCAATATCATTTTAATTATTTTTTTAAAATCGTATTTAAAAAAAAATAATTTAGCATATCTAGTGCAATCATTGTCTAAGAGTATAAGATTGCATCATTATTAACAAGCAATATACACTTACGTTTTAGAGTTTGATTACATGTGTCAAAAAACTATTGTCACTGGAGGCCTATCAAGTGATTTAATTGAAGTCGCGAAAATCTTCAACTCGTCTCCCGGAAGACAGATTGGGGCGGGGGTGGGGGCGGGGGAGGGGGGCTGTAAAAATTAATCTCCTCCCATTTCCAATAGCTTGTAGGCAGGCACGTGACTTTCCCAGGTTATTCTGACACACGGAGAGGCAAACATGGACAGGACCTGGAGTCGATGAGTTATTGGCTTGGACAAATACTGCTGGTCATACATTACTAATGAACTTATAAACATGTCACAAACTTAAGTAGTGGCTTTAAGTTCTCGTTATATCTGTAAGACAGGAATTCAACTATAGAATATCTTGCTATACAGGCAGGTTTCATTTGCAGTCATCTATTCTCCATTTAAATTCTTTTTGTCTGCTTCCCATTGTCTGACTGGTGGGTTGAAAGATTGAATGATCTAACTACATATTTAACACTGTCCTTGCTTTTTAAAATATTATGTAGCCTCAATGTTAGTTTTGTGTTATGATTTACTTTTATTTCCACAGCATTTTTCTGGGTCCAGATAGAAAATCTTGGACACAATTAAGCTATTTCATCATTTAATTTAAATTTTCTTTATTAAAAGTGGGTTTTTACATTTTTGTGAGAAATACAAGCAGAGCCTCCTGGAGGAATTAGTGAACGACCGAGATTCTAGGAAAGACCGGAAATAAAGTATCGGAGACCATAATCGAAAGGCTTTACCGAAACATAAGGCAGTGATTCGAATACAAATTCAATGACATCTACATCTCTTGCTCTTGAGATTATTAAATGATTTAAACTTTTCTGATCTTATGTGAGTCATGTATTCCTTCATTACTGCAACATGTCCTGTATAAATGTATGATATACTGGTAAGGATAATTTTTTAGCCCCAACGTTCAACAAAGATAAATATTTAACTGCTTTAGAAATTAATAAACGAGCGTTTGCCTTCATAACTAATTCCAATGTTGGAAGTTAGATTATGGCATTAAATATTTACATTGCAAAAATTGGATTTTTAACTAAAATATAACACACGAAAAAAGAGCAATACAAAAATATACCTGACCGCCGCCTCGCAGCAGTTTAGAATTTTGTTATTTTGCACTTGGACCAACAAACCTTAAAGGGAACATTGCAGTCGGTATCACCAGTAAAATATTGTTTAAAATATTTTCCTTGACAAATTAGCTTTGAAATTTGACACAATGCCTGGTCCATCCTCTCCCCCCTCCCCCCCCTCCCCACATGGCCTCATATGTTCAGGGTCGTTAAACTTTGATCAAAAATGTTGAGACGTCCACGTCTGCAACAATAAACGTCAAGCTAACTGGACGATGTTACTTCCTGGACAACACCCCAACAGAATAATCTTGATTAATTAATAACAATGTGTTAAAGAGGAAGTTCTTTCTACTCACTTTTCCAACTTGTCAGTTGCTGTGGCGTAATTTTCTATATACATTTTAGCTGCACATTTCTGAGTTTTTAAACTTGTTGGATTAATAATTTTTGAGTGTGTGAAGATGTTGGTATAGTTTATCTTTATCGGTGGGTCACGCGAGTTTTGTCTGCTTTTGTTATTTCCGGTGTTGTCTCTAATAATAATTGTCGGTACTAATAAAAAGAGAGCATCAAACATGTGAGATGCGCATTCTTTAGATGAAATTTAATTTGCATATTCAATTTCACAATGGAACAAATAACAACTTCACAGATATGAGAAAATTTACATTTCTTAAGTGTATTGATTGTCAAAAACAGTTAACAAACATTAAAGGGAAAACCGGTATATTAACAAATTATTTTATAGCAAAGATAAGACAACATTGTCATCAAGTTAAAATAAATATGTTTTAAGCGTTTTCGGATAATTTAAAATGTTTTTGTTTGATTCGATACACATCTACTATATCCTCTAATCTTTTTTTTTATATTAAGAGAGTCATTTATTTTTCATTTACCTTTCTTATATTGAAAAGCATCAATTTACTGAAATCAATTTTCTTAGGGTAACTAATGCTTAAGTAAGAAGCTTTTTAATAAGATGTTATTTTTATAATTCTACTTTGACCAAACGGAATGGAGGTGTGCTTTGGGTTGCGAGAAAATGTGATTGTCTTTTCAAGCGGTTGGATAGAAGAAGTGATCAGACTGTTTCCATTTTAATACCTTGGTCAGTGATGTTATTTATACAGAGAATGGGTGACTACGAAAAGAAATTAAAAGAAAATAAATAATTTTGAATAAAATATTTTTTTTTAAAAGGAACTAATATTATTAGGTCTATTTTAATCCCTGTACTCTTTTAATGTGACAATTACAGGAAACTATTAATATGATTTTAGAACCAACCTGACCTGAAAAATGTGGTGGACGCTGTGAACTGACGTGTATTCTGTTTAACAAAAATGAGAAAGTCACGGAAATGATTAAAGGCATAAGCAATATATATATATATTTAATAGAAATCTCGCTTGAAAAAGAAAAACAAGGGAAAACCTTACTTATTATGAACCAAAAGCGGACGTGAGCCCCGAAATCATTGATAAATGTTTCAGTTTAATGTTTTTCAAATATTTTGACAACTCAATTTGGTTTATTTTTGCATTTAATGAGCAGCATCTCAGACTTGACATTTTTAAACACAAAAATCTTATTTTAAAATCATTCAACTTTTATAAGATTGAAACCTTGTCTAGTGTGTTTATTTTAGAAACTATGGAATCGTCCTCTGAACAATCAAATTGTAAACTAGAATTTATTTTAGAGCAAACTTAACCCAAATCAAACCGACTAGAACTTTCAAACCAAATTAAAAAAAAAGTCCAACCCAAAAAGTAAAAAGGCAACAACACTCGGATGAGACCAACAGTGGGTCAAAGAGCGCTGCTTGCAATGTTCACGTGATCTTGACAGGTTTCAAGAGTAAGAGTGTGACTCGAATAGAAGTCTGAGTGCGCCAGAGCTGTCCGAGAACTGATTGATTCCTGGGATGGGGGATGGGCCGGCCAGCCGAGCTTTGGGGCTAAAAGTGAACATGCCTCTGTGCGTGGGAGTCGGACACAAACAAAATATCAAAAAACCGAGAACGACATTTCATTTTTTTCTCCCAATTTTGTTTTCCTGAGAATATCCGTGTTAATAATAGAAGAGATAATATATATAGTGCAGGATATTTGTTCCACTTGTGAAAAGGCAAAGTTATAATAATACTTAATATACTGAGTGGGCTTTTAAGAAGAAGATGAAAGCTAATTAATATGAACTATACGTTTCATAATTATTAAGTTGACTTAATATACAAAAATCTTGTAATTTTTTTTAAAATGTTGAATTATAAATTATTTGACTACCGTGATAAACTGAAAACACATTCTATAGGCTATTCAAAAAATGGATTCATATAGGCTTTTTATAAAAGCGATTCTCTTCAGCTAAAAATTAAAAAAAAACATTATTTTTAATCTATGTTTATTTTGTGTGGATTTCGTTTTTGTTTATCAGTACTTTTACAATTGATTGCTATGTAAAGTTAATATAAAAGAGAAGTAAAGGAAACTGAACTTGATGTTACATGGTTTTTATTTTTTTTAAATATTATTTTGAATTTTATATAGTGGACTGATAAAAGATAAATTAAAGATAACAAGTGTGTAGTTCTTTATTAATAGAACAAAATTTCATATTATACTCTCTGCTTACACGTAGATTTTTCTTTCGGTCGTTTAAAGACATTAGCCGTATAGTTACTTCATTGTTCTCTTTCCCGAAATTTAAATATAGCCTATGTGATTTTTAAATCTTTTATATTAACTCGTGGTTTCTGTTTGGTTGAGCCCTTGCTTGTCGCCAAAACTTTGGATCGATTTTTAACCCACTTCCTCGTAAGCTAGCGATCTGAAATTTTGCAGGCAGTTTCGTGCCGATGATAAAAACAATTTATCAAAATTTCGAATCGATCACATGTACTGTCATTAAATTATTGAATTTTTAGATTATTTTATTTATCCTCTATGTATCATGTTATTTTTTGAGATAGAGTGTCGCGATGCGTATTATATTGAACAACCTTTCTGTCGCGCAAATAAGGTGCGTATTTTATTGACAAAACTTGTTATAAACATATTCCTGATCGGTGCGCATTATATTAAACATGTTTTACGACACAACTACAATTTTGTATTTTTGAATAGTCTTGCGCTGCGTATTATAATGAAAATTCTTTTATTTACTTCTCGTACATAAAGGATTAATAGTAAACAACTTGATTTTTACGTTTTTTTTTATTAACTTCTTCACTCAAAAGGCCAATCAGCAATAACATATAAGGAATCGGCTGAATCCTTTAAATTTAAAACAATAAATTTATCTCATGCCAATTATTTTATGCACATCTTTTGAAAGGAAACCATGGGGCGGGGGTACGGCTCTAGCTTATAACAAATGACTTGACTTTTTAAGTAGCCAAAGATTAAATACTATATAAGAAAACTTCATTTCCTCATGGTATCCATCCAAACTAAAAAATTAAGGACATCCTCCCCCGAACACCGCCAGCGTATATCACCATATTCTATTTACGGACGTCATCCACACTTTTACATCGCCGTGACAAATTACTGCCGAAGATCTTTTCATTTCCTATTATCTCACCCAGAATAAGAATAAACGTTAAATTGTTTTTTAAAGACGCGAAAAATCTCCCTCCGCGCCCGAAACGAACTTTTTTTATTTCAGTGCTTTAAGCTTTTTGTCTTTCCTGATGTAATCCAATGCATATTGAAAAGCTTTTTTGATTTCCTTTGGGTCGCCCATTCCATTTTGATTCTCTAGGTCCGAGAAGGACAATGCCACATGTTTCTTTACTTTCTTCCTTCAAATAACTCTGGTGTCACTCTACTGTCTTTCACGGCCGACAACAGAAAATGGGTGTCGATTGCACGCACTGTTACACATTTGAACAGGGTTATTATAAGAGCAAACAATGTAGGCGTGGTCAACCTGAGATTTTTTTATGTACAGGACATAATATATAATGGTGGACATATAATAGACTTTTAATTTAAAACAAAAAGGTTGTTTAAAAGAAATTAACAGTTAACAATATATATATATATATATATATATATGTTCAATACAACAATTAAAATGTTCTTCCCACTTCGGGTTTTGTCTAACATGTATCATATATTACATGGATACATGTAATACCAACTACATGGCTTCATGTAATACTAACTACATGGCTCCATGTAATACTAACTACATGGCTTCATTTTACACAAACTGCATGGCTCAATATAACAAAAAGACATGGCTCCATGTAATACTAACTACATGGCTCCATATAATACTAACTACATGGCTCCATGTAATACTAACTACGTGGCTTCATGTAACACAAACAGCTTGGCTCCATGTAATACTAACTACATGGCTTCATGTAACACAAACAGCACGGCTCCATGTAATACTAACTACATGGCTCCACTTAATACTAATTACATGGTTCCATGTAAAACTAACTTCATGGCCCCATGTAATACTAACTACATGGCTCCGTTTAATACTAATTACATGGCTCCGTGTAAAACTAACTTTCATGGTCCCATGTAATACTAACTTCATGACTCCATCTAATACAGACTACATGGTTTTCTGTAATACCAATTACATGACTACAGGTAAAACAAAACAACTTCCGTGTTCGTTGTTGCACAAATTACGTGCATTCGGTTTCTTCGTTAGGTGCTAAAAATGTTCTTGCATATATGAAACTACAAATCCAATTTTAAAATTGAGAGATTTTCCATGTAAATGAAATGAAAAATTAACCTTTGTTTATAAAATATATACGTAATTTTTTTATTTTCTTTGCCTTAAAACACTAAACACAATTCTAACCCCTCTCTCTCCTTCCCTGTCTCTTTCTCTCTGTCTTTCTCTTTCTCTCTCCCTCTCTCTTTTTATCTCTCTCTCCCTCTCTCTTTCTCTGTCTCATTCCTTCAGTCTTTTTTATCTCTATATCTGTCTCAAAGTTTAAGTTACAAAATGACTCCACTTAGAGTGTACCAAATACGTTGCATAAAAATACTAAATCATAAATAGCAGCAAGTAGCCAAAGTAAAAAAGAATATTAAATTGAGAATACCATAAACCTTTCTGCAGGAAGCCTCCGTCAGCAAACAAACCAAAGTAAAAAAAAATCAATTAAAAAAAACCAACAAATTTCTACTGAAGGCATCAATAGCAATGTAAAAATCTTGCAAAGAGTAATCAATCATTTTTACAGCAGATATGGCGTCATAAAATAAAAGTTTATTCATTATTCATTATTATCCACTCTGATCTACTTGGGCTCACCATCTTCACTGTGGCCAGCCACCCACGAACGTATAAACTTATATCCTCTCTTTAATCAATCAAATACTAATAGTTCTACGTTTTTTATATTGAAATCTATACATTTGCGTGTTCTTAGGATATCCAATATTGTTGAGATCGGTGTTGATAAATACTTTTCCAGTGCTCATTTTTCATGCTGGTCAAATATGCTCACTGCACTATGATCTTCAAAACTTAAACTAAATATGTTTTAAAATATCCTTAGTTTTTTTCTAATTGTTTCTTTGTCATGACATTCTCTAAATTATAGGCAATACTAACCCTTAACTTAGGTAGTTGCTTCAAAAGAGCAAACTCCAATGGACTTCTTTCTGCCTCCGTTCACTCCGCTAACTTTCAGAAGGATTGTGTAGAGGACGACAATCGCTTTAGAAATTTTTTGTTTTAAGGCAGTTTTCAAATAATGTGGGGGAAATATTTGCATACAGTCGTAAGTCAGTAACAGCATTTGTCGGTTATTTTCTCAGCTTCATCGGGCAAGTTTGCTGTGTATACAAAAGACAGTATGCACCAAATATTACTTTATTTTCGCCCATCCCATTTTCACAAATACCCAACTCAAAATTATATAATGATGCTGTATCAAACTCTAACACGCCAACTTATATAATATATACTCTAGACACCACGCAAACTTATATAATATATACTCTAGACACCACGCCAACATATATAATATATACTCCAGACATCACATCAAATTATATATACTCTAGGCCCCACCAATATGGAAATATGCATTATTTATAAAGGGTCTAATATTAAATTAAAATATAAGACAGAAATATGCTGTTTTTTTTAAATTTAGTTTCATCTTTTAAATACACAACTACGCCTACTTTTTTAAAAATCATCACATATCAATTTTTAACCATAAACTTTGATATTTATATTCTAGACAGTTAAGACAATATTTACTCTTACAAACTCTTGTATGTTTAAGTCCCAGTGTCAACCATCCTGTGTTGGGTTGTTATTTTTTTTTCATATTTCCTGTGTGATACTGTGATCGTCATTAACATGTAGGAGAGGAAGCCTGCTTTAAAGGTTTGTAACTTTGATGATGTGGACATTTTAAATGCTTTTATTGCAAGCCATTTTCTAAAATAATAAATATGCCTTGGCCTGCAATGCTTCATGATAAAAGAGGAGTAACATTCTAACTTGATGTTACAACTGGTTTTAATGTTTTTTTCTATTTGTTTCGACACAGCTGTATGATGCTAATACACGGCGTAGACAAAAAATATCAACGTTTTCAATATAAATTAATGAATGGAATCAATAATTGAGCGACTGCAAGTTAGATTTAATGGCCAGAGTCCTAAGGGACATAACTCTTTTCATGCCGAGCTTTCGTTTTTATCATGGTGCGCCGATAATCGGATAGCCTCCAACCATCTCCACACAGAAGAGTTACACAACTGTAGCACAGGAGAGTTACACAACTGTAGATCAAAAGAGTTACATCACTGTAGCACAGAAGAGCTACACAGCTGTAGCACAGAAGAGTTACACAACTGTAGCACAGAAGAGCTACACAACTGTAGCACAGAAGAGCTACAAATGTAGCGTACCTCGGTCGAAGGTTTCCTGCACAACGAATCGCGTAGTTGGTGACATCCTGGTTATGTCTGTAACTGTAAATCAGGGGTCTCCAAACTTTTCTGCCGGAGGGCCGCATTAACTGTCAAAAAGCAGTTTGGGGGCCGACTACTAACCCACAACTTCTAAGTTTTGTGGTAAACTACATTTAAAAATAGTATCTTTTTTGGATATTAACAGGTCTTCAGGGGCCGGGTGAGAGGGCCTCGCGGGCCGCATCTGGCCTGCGGGCCGTAGTTTGGATACCCCTGCTGTAAATGATCGTGCTAAAGTGGTGAATGATTTTACTGCGACATGAATCATCTCGCGTCAACAAAATTCTGGCGCCGTTATATAATGAAGTTCGTTTCTCGTAATCTCTTATAAAATATTTCTATTGGTTTTGTCTAGGGATGCAGGAGTGAAAAGACTTTGTGCAGGAAATGTAAAGAATTGAACTAGTCAATTTGAAGTTGACCAGTGACTTGGGCTTCCTACTTCGGCTTGTCTCAGTTGACCAGTGACTTGGACTTCCTACTTTGGCTTGTCTCAGTTGACCAGGGACTTGGACTTCCTACTTTGGCTTGTCTCAGTTGACCAGTGACTTGGACTTCCTACTTTGGCTTGTCTCAGTTGACCAGTGACTTGGACTTCCTACTTTGGCTTGTCTCAGTTGACCAGTGACTTGGACTTCCTACTTTGGCTTGTCTCAGTTGACCAGGGACTTGGACTTCCTACTTTGGCTTGCCTCTTTTGTTTCGTTTGTTTGTATTTGCTCTGTAGACTTTATCGCCCTTTCACGGATGAATAATTTTCTTTTGTGACCTTGTGAGATACCGCTTGCTGTCAGAATCTTGTACTTTCTATTACACAGAATCATATACTTTATATTACACAGAGTCATATACTTTATATTAGACAGAATCATATACTTTATATTACACAGAGTCATATACTTTATATTACACAGAATCATATACTTTCTATTACACGTAATCATATACTTTATGTTACACAGAATCATATACTTTCTATTACACAGAATCATATACTTTCTATTACACAGAATCATATACTTTCTATTACACAGAATCATATACTTTATATTACACAGAATCATATAATTTCTATTACACAGAATCATATATATATATATATATATATATATATATATATATATATATATATATATATATATATATATATATATATATATCTCCTAAACGACCATGTGCAAATGAGCATGACGAATGACCCTCGCTGATGTCTAAAAATCACAGTTGGCAAAGGGTGGTGGGATGAAAAGAAAGAAAACAAAGGGGGGGGGGTGGCCACAAAGCTTCTTGCGTTCATTTTCCGCTAAATTGCGTTTTTCTTCGTATAATAACATAGGATTCGTAGTGTAGTGGATATCACGTCCGCTTTGCGCGCGGGAAGTCCTGGGATCAAACCCCAGCGACAAATTTTCTTTTAAAAAATATTTGTTTCTGCCCGTTCTTTTCCCCCTTTTTCCAACATGACTAAGATTAAGGCTGTTAAACGATAATCGAATTTGAAAGCGACAATCGGTTTTAAATTTCTCAAACCGATAACGAATTTGCTTTGGCCGGATTTATGAAGTGAAATCTGGCCGGAGCCGGATTTATAAAAAAATTGCCAGATTTCAGATTGGCCGGTGCCGGAGCTATAATTAATTCATATTTTAATGCAAGCCGGATTTGGCCAGATTTATTAAGCAAATTTCTGCCAGAGCCGGATTTGTAAATATTTTAGGATTTCGGATTTGCCGGAGCCGCAGGTGAAATCCGGTACACCCCTAATTTCTATGAAGTCACCTATAAAATGATAGTCGGTTTAAAATCGGACTTACATAATCGATAATCGGTTTGCCAAAAAAAAACAACCAACAACACGCAATTAACAACCCTAAACATGACTAACCCTCGCTAGGGTCGGCCAATCACAGTTTATGTTTCAGGGATGGGGATGGTAGTAATAAAGGGGGGGGGTAACAACAACCTCAATGCGCATTTCCCCACGGTTACTCGCTATTTATATTATTATTAAATCCCTTATATTAACTTCACCGCCGTCTCTGTCTCTCTGTCGTTCTTTCCTCATCTCTCTCTGTCTTGGGCGGGCAGAAAAACAAAAGTAAAAAATGACCCACTTCCCTGATCCGATCGAGCTGAAATTTGGCACACGGACCCGTCTCATCGAACAATGCATTGTATCAAAATTTCAGATCGATCGAACGTACCGTAATTAAATTAATGCATTTATAATTTATCCTTATATAACGTATGTAATTTAAATTCACTGTTTGTTATTGTTTGTTTCCACGTGAGAGTTTGAGTTGACGCGTTGACGCGACCCATCGAAGTACCGGCGTGCTTTTGTTTACATTTTACATGTCATGCTGAGCTCGGTCAAGCGATCGGTGACCAGACTTTCCCCCTCTCCTCCTCCCCCCCCAGGGTTATGAAGCAAAGTTAAGTTAAGACAGATTCAGTCTGTAAATGTTTGTCGCGTTTGAAAATAATCAATACTGTTAGTTATGTCTCATATATAAGGGATTTATAGTCAAAAACTTTGTTTTTACGGGTTTGTTTTATTTCACCACTTCGTGCTGTTTGTGTCCGTACTTTCACCACCCCCCCCCCACCGTTCTTTGCACTGTCTATTATGAGGAAGTCTGCGGCGTATGCTATGCCGCAGGGTCGCATCTAGTACTTTCTATTACACAGAATCATATACTTTCTATTAACAGATCATATACTTTATGTTACACAGAATCATATACTTTCTATTACACAGAATCATATACTTTCTATTACACAGAATCATATACTTTCTATTACACAGAATCATATACTTTCTATTACACAGAATCATATACTTTCTATTACTATTACACAGAATCATATACTTTATGTTACACAGAATCATATACTTTCTATTACACAGAATCATATACTTTCTATTACACAAAAATAACACCAATCCTCTGACTAATGAAACAACTTTAATGGCGCTGACTTAATGCGCTCTACGCAATATCCTGGACACTCTCTCTACTTTTACACACGTTCTCACAGTGACCTAGAGAAAATCACTCCCCTTTTACCCACTTTCGTACGGACGCTTCCCCCAGGCACCCCACGGTCAAAAAGGAAAAATGGCCATCCGTGACAAGATACAAAATACACAAACAGATTGTGTAATGAAAACAATAAATTTAAGCTTTATTATTTAAACTAGTGTATTACCCGTAAAAAATGGCGGAATTTTTCAGCTGAAATCTATTTATTTTGAAAAAATGCAAGTTTTTTTAGGGTGCCTGCGGCGCCCACCTTTTTCAAAAGCCCAACTGACTTGTCCTTGTTTGATAAATACGAAATATTAAACTTTCTGAAATGTACACAAAGTATTTTATAATATGGGTTGTAGGGAGCCGTAGGCGCCCCCCCCCCTTTTTTAAATCCTTTATATTAACTCGTGGTGTCTGCGGCCGACCGACCTTGTCGCCAAAACTTTTGATCGATTTTTAACCCACTTGCTCGCAAGATAGCGAGCTGAAATTTTGCAGGCAGTTTCGTACCGATGATAAAAACAATGTATCAAAATTTCAGATCGATCGCATGTACCGTAATTAAATTATTGATTTTTTAGATTATTTTATTTATTCCTATGTATCATGCTTTTTTTGAGATAGAGCGTCGCGGTGCGTATTATATTGAACAACCTTTCTGTCGCGCAATAAGGTGCGTATTTTATTGACAGCTCTTTTTATAAACATATTCCTGATCGGTGCGCATTATATTGAACATGTTTTACGACACAACTGCAATTTTGTATTTCTGGATGGTCTGGCGCTGCGTATTATAATGAACATTCTTTTAATTACTTCTCGTACATAAAGGATTTATAGACAAAAACTTGGTTTTTTACGGGTTTTTCTTATTTTATAATTAACCATCATCAAATCCTCTTTTTGCATTGTTCTCTTTTCCAAAATTAAAATATGAGCTAAAACAATGACGTCATATAATATATTTTTTACAGCGCATCTTTAATTTGCACACCTTTTGATGCACACCTTGTATTAAATATAAGATCAAACAATGACGTCATATAACACATTACATTCCATACATACATACATACAGACGACGGGAACTATGCATATTGATAATACAATGAACAACAGTAAACGTTTCGGCTAATGCCTTTATCAGGACAATTAAGATACAGTTCTTAAATAAGTATTAAAATTATATTTAAATTATTAAGGCATACAATATCAAGAAATTAGTCACGTAAAGATAAAAAGAAAGGAAAACTAAAAACAAACAAACAATGACACAGGATATAAGAAAGGGAGGAAGTATCAATAGTAACAGTGAAAACCACATCGGGAAAAAAGATTCCACAGTTAGGTAAGATTGTGAATTTTCTTTATTCTAATCGGAGCCAACGTACCAATTCGTTTGTATTTGTTGAAATATAAGGCTTAAATTTAATTTTTTCATTACACAATTTGTTACGTGTATTTTGAATTTTATTTAAAAGCTTTATCGCAGTCGTATTCTATACGAGATATCATCCGTGACAGTGTCACTGACATGCACTAAAGCCCTTGTATATGGATAAAAGCCACGAAACTCTATCTTATTTCCCCGTTTTAACGAGCTCAGCTGTCATGACGATAAGTTTAGAGTGTCTGAAACGTTTTGTCTGTCAGTTAATTTTAATATCGCCTTGACAGATGAGCAACATATTTTCAAAAAACTTCCATTCACGCCAAAGTCAGGCCACTTTCCTTACTATTCTCGGCTGCTTTTTCAGTCAATATTGCCCTAACTAGTGATGAGTTTAGAATTGCCATGACCGTCTGCAATAGTTATGTTTTTTTAACTCCTAGATTTCAGTGGGTCATTTTTATTTGATTTTTTATAATTGTTTTCTATATGTTAGTAAATCCTGTGTATATTTTCTAAAATGTGCCCTGCATCAGTGTATGTCAAATTGTCCTAAACAAATGCTTTACATGCGTTAGTAACCACCAGCCTCTTGTAAAGTTATCATTCTGTTCACATAGACGGGCGTCCTCTTACAGTGGCGTTTCGTGCGTGTCTTAGTTACAGAACACCTTCAATAAAGGGAGAACTAAAGTGTGCCAAATATTTAAACTAAAGACACTGATTTGTTCTAGACTCTTAAGTTTAGGTTCTATATAGTTTATAGAAATTATTGTAGTTTAACTTTAGACCACAAGACATATTGACCTTTTTCTACGGAGGCTGTCAGACATGAACTATTTCATTCAGTTAACAGCAATAATAGCACCAGTCAACAGGCGGCGAAATGATCGTGACAAAATAATTTAACATATTATTTTCCATTTAGTCTTTGTTTTGAATGCCACTTAGAATTTTGCGTCAAATCCCTCTACATATTCCAGATTTAGATGAAGTGACTGGCCAAGTCGATTTTTTTTGCCGCTTGAAGTTCATTGTTTTCCGATTGTCTGGGGCGTTATCTGGGGCCTGTCATTTGACCATCTTTACAACAGCAGTTACATCACAGGAAGCGTCTTTATAGTAATTATATAATATTGAAACAGATTTTATTTCTGTGTGTTTACGTTTAGATAAACAGCGGCGAGATAGGAAAAGTAAGGGCCTTAAGACACGACTTTATAATGGGGAAACCGTTGGAGATCGACAGTTTTTTAAATTAAAAATTAGACAAAAGAGATTATTTACGCCCTTTCCACAACGTTATTTAACACACTGACCCGTCTTCCTGTGTACCCGTCTTCCTGTGTACCCGTCTTCCTGTGTACCCGTCTTTCTGTGTAAACGTCTTCCTGTGTACCAGTCTTCCTGTGTACCCGTCTTCCTGTGTACCCGTCTTCCTGTGTACCCGTCTTCCTGTGTACCCGTCTTCCTGTGTACCCGTCTTCCTGTGTACCCGTCTTCCTGTGTACCCGTCTTCCTGTGTACCCGTCTTCCTGTGTACGTCTCTGTGTACCCGTCTTCCTGTGTACCCGTCTTCCTGTGTACCCGTCTTCCTGTGTACCCGTCTTCCTGTGTACCCGTCTTCCTGTGTACCCGTCTTCCTGTGTACACGTCTTCCTGTGTACCCGTCTTCCTGTGTACCCGTCTTCCTGTGTACCCGTCTCTGTGACCCGTCTTCCTGTGTACCCGTACGTCTTCTGTGTACCCGTCTTCCTGTGTACCCGTCTTCCTGTGTACCCGTCTTCTGTGTACCCGTCTTCCTGTGTACCCGTCTGGTACCCGTCTTCTGTGTACCCGTCTTCTTGTGTACCCGTCTCCTGTGTACCCGTCTTCTGTGTACCCGTCTTCTTGTGTACCTGTCTTTCTGTGTACCCATCGTCTTGTGTACCTGTCTTTCTGTCCGCCAGGAATCTTTCAATTTTAATAACAACCATTTTTCCAGTTAGACTGACAGCTGAAAATAGGCACATATCCACAACTCCTGTGGCAACAGATGTTAACGGAAACAAAAAACAACTTTGTCTCATCTTGGACTTAAACCATTTACTTTTGATTGACATCATATTCAACGCTTAGTCTTCATAGGAAAACAATATTTAAACAATAAACTTCTCTACCACAGTCGGTCATGATATTTATAGTTTCCCAGAACGTATAAAACACTGATTACGAGTTTTTAGTAACAATTTCGGCTTCAAAATCAAAACCCCATATAGAATGTTATCATTTAAAAAATGGCTGCTAACACATAAAATAATTAAGATTTCGAACAATCACTGTGAAATAAGGCTATTGTACAGCTGTGTGTCTTACTTTCAGGCTTGAGTGGAGCCAAATGACATATTTGAGAACGAGATATAACTGTGGATAGAAATAAACCACACAACTTTGAAGGCTGCTGTGCGGAGTCATCGAAAATTGAAAGTAATTTTTTTTAAAAATCATGCCCTATATTTTGAAAACTGACAAGTGTAATTCCAAAAGTTAAATTGCTAAACCTAGAAACACTAGGGGATAAACGAACGAAGAGCGAAGTGGTAATTATTAATAGGGCATTAAATTATAACTAAATCCTAACTTGGAAATTCAACACAAAAACAATCTAAAAATAAACACTCAAACATAGGGATACAAACAATTTTCATTTTCTTCGCAAGAACAAACACATACAAATCCTTAATCTTCTGGCATGGCATTCAACATATAAAAATCTTTTTTAAATAAAGCAAGGCTAAAAATAAATCATTGATAAGCGTAGGGCGCAAAAATCTTCTTCATAGATGGCGCTTCTGCATTTCTGCAATTTTTGTTTTTAAAGATAAGATCAGAATCCCAATAAATGTTACCCCTGCCCCCCCCCCATGACGCCACTGCACTCATTTGACCACAACTAAACCATGGTAATACTAGGCATGGACAACCAAACATTGGCAATGTCAAGTCACGAACCTATCAAAACAGGGAGTAATTTTGTTAACTTGAATGGTCTAAAGTCTAAAGTACTCTAAAGCTTGTTATTTTTCCACATATTCCATTTAACATCTAGAACATACTTACAGGCAACTCATTTCACAAGGTCCATTTAATGTAACTTTTAATGTATCTTTTTTAGCGTTTATTGAACATGGTGTCACAACCAAGTAAACAAATGTATTATGAAATATTACATTTCAGTCCATCGTTTGATAAAACGATTGCATCTATTCCACTTTGTCGCCTTGTGCTGAACTCAAAATCATGATCCCATTATTCCCAAACTCTCCACAAATGAACGGTTAGTTTTACAAATCAATGACATAATTTTGAGTCAGAGACCTCGTTTGGAATAGAAATCGTAGTACCCAGAACAAGTGTAACATTTATATATATACAAGAAATATACCCGCACTTTGTAGCGGTAGTGTGCTGACCCTTTTCCCCACTATTAGTTGCTGGTTATTACGTTTTTTTTGGCCAAGTTATTTATCAGATTTATCTATTACCAACCATTTTGATAATAATACACGTAAAAAAGGCGCACAGCTCAAAATAAAGTATTGGAAAAAAATACCGCACCAAAATGAACACGTTTTGAATGTCCGCATGAAGCTGTTCAATTTCGAAATGAGATTTAATATTTCTCTATTTCTCTCAACATTTTCTGATCTTTTAATTTAATTGCTTTCGGGCAAAAGGGACAATTACAAAAAAATATACGTAAACCATCTGCAGATTAAAAGGAACCGTCCTGCCAAATTTGGTCCTCGTCCGTCATTTGTTTTTTCCGTGATTGTGGAACATACAGTCGAAAAGTGAAACATAAAAACATACAAACATTCAAAGATATAAACACCAACTGAGCTTTATATATTAGATATGATATATAAATGTGCAAACATATAAATATGTATCAATGACTTTATTTCAAGCTTTGTGATGTTATATTATATTTGTATATATTTTCATGTCCTATCAGAACTAACCCCATATTTCTAGCATTGAATCTCACTACAAAGGAACTTGCCGAGTCGTGTACAGTGCGTCTTTTAACTAAAAAATGATGCAAGTTTATTGCGTCACCATTTTTTCCGAGTAAACCCTGCCAGCGACACACAAATGTTCAGTTCGTTGGGTTTTTCTTTTTTCCAATAGAATGGAATGACCAAGGTTTTAAAACTCAAATACATTATACGTGGAACTTATTCGTGATTAATTTTTATTGTTACTTTTAAGATATATTATATATGTGTTTATTCAGTGGGAACACTTAATTTTTTATGAAGACTGCCGGAATCTGTTATAAGTCAGATGATACTATTTTTGAAGTTGAAATCATTTTCACCATTACCCTACCACCTTACTTTTATCTAAAATTCATTCAGTCAAACGACGTACTATCAAGAAATTGATTTTGCATCCAGTAGCTCTTGACACAGTGCAGCTCTTTTTTTTTAAATTTGTCTCTGCCTCTTGACCTGACTTTGAAAAGTTGAGCAGTATTTGTTTCCGAACACTTTCTTTGTAAAACTAAGCGATTTAAATAATTAAACAATTTTTCAATACTATTTTTTCTTCTATCTTCATTTTAATGTGACTTTCCTTTTGTATAACGTATATTGTAAATAAACTGCTCAAATTGAATTTTCAAACTTTAGGAATTATTATTATTACTTAAGTTAAAATAGAAATCCCTTAACAAACTTTTTTTCCTTTTTGGCTTACTTGTGCTTTCCTAAAAATAGAACGCAAATAAGTAAAATAACTAGGCCCTAATCTAACATAAGGCTACTCGTCAATATTGTACCGAATCAAGCACATTTGGACTGTTCCCAACGGACTGATCTTGACCTGTAGCCCAAAGGCCTAAGGTATTATACTTTCCCAACACTGACCCCCCCCCTTTACCCCAGATTAGCAGAGCTCGTCAATTCAGTCAAGGAGAAAACAATAGCCCTAAGTGGTAATCAGAAAATACGCCGCCAACGACGCTCGTACGTTAGGTGGGCAGTCACCTATTTTAAGGATGTCGTTCGAGTAGTAGATATAAAAAAGCTTTGATGTAAGGGCTTTCCGCTATAAATAGGTTTGGCGATTAAATTGTTAACGATCAATGATTGGGTTTTTTTATTTAAAATTCCTTTGTTACACAGTTTTTTGCCTATTGCATTACTTTCTGTTTAGTCTCTAAGGTACTATTTTTTGTGAAAACTTCCTTCTTTTTTTTTCTTTGGTACTGTTTTCGTTTTGACTTCTTTCTGTCGCTCTACCCACTGCTCTACTTTTTATATTAATCATAAATTCTGTCATTTTCTTGCTAACACTTATGTCATCAAAAACTATTGAATTCAACGCATTTTCCCACTCGTGTAACACTTTGGAAAATGTATTAAATTAAGCGATACTTTGTAAAGACTTTAAAAAAAAGTTAGCTCCTAAGTTTTGTTCTGTTCTAACTCTGCGACCCCCCCCCCAAAGCCACCTCCCCGCAAACACAAACTCATTTCCTGTTTCAAAATATCGAAGCTTTCAATCGAATGAATTGGTTTAGAAAACAGCCTTGTTACGACGATTAGGTCTTGTACTGAATGACCCGTAAGAAGAACTAAACGGCTATCCTTTCCACTGTTTTGTTTTTCTCCCAGAAATGGTCAACCAGCCACGCAAGAACAACACATTAAGTTACTCATAATATTTAGATGTTGTCACCGTCTTCTGGTTTCGAAAAAACTTTGAAGATGAATTTTTTTATTTCCTATTTTTAATGAATGAAGGGTGAAAAGAAATAATCTTAACACTCCTTTCGTTAGCTGCTGTGCTATAATCAACATTAATTTTATTTATTTTACGTTAAATAATTAAGATTAGCATAACTACTGCCAAGATCAGTGTTTCTCAAGACAATTTCAATTTCTTTTCTCACCTAATTGTAATAATGTAATCCCACCAAATTCTAGAATAACTGGGTTTATATCATTGTGGTCTTTATCCAAACAATCTAGATGTTTCGATTTTGCTTTTTTTTCTCTAATTGGTCGTCATTTAAAATTAATTTCAAGGACATGAATCAACTTCAATTAAAATAATGATGTTAGCTTTTGAAACTGACTTCTTCTATTTAATAAAATCATTTCACTCTGCTTTGGACAACAAAAAAATCCCTTTCAGAATATTTTCCTATAAAAAACATTGACCGTAAATTTCGTCTGCATTTAGAAGGAACGAATTTACGCGGAGGAAAAATTAAAATTTACAGCTGCATTGTAAACAATACATGAATTAATTCAATTCTTTGAGATTACTTCTGTCTGCAGCCGTGAACTTCTTTGATTCCCACGTCACTGAGTCTTTGTTGAACACCAGAGCTCCACGTGTGGGCCTAGAGCTATTTTCTGAGGATAACTCGATTCATTAGACCCTAAGTGAAAACCTCTTTTACACTGTTTTTTACTGTTAAAATGCATTAAAAAATGGAATTCTTTTTTGTTCTTTCGCAAGTTTAAAAAAAGGAGAGAAAGTGAACTTTGAATGGCGTCATTAAATTTCAAAAACAAAATTTAAAATGTTACCACTGAAGTAGTTCATGTTTTCTTTTTCAGTACGCTGTTTATACCAATTGTTGTGCTTGGAATATTTTTAAAATCTTTTTAGTGCTGATCTAGGTGAAAAAAATATGCATCGCTGATTCAGTTATTCAAAAGCTGTAAAACTGCCCAATGAGATGAGGAGTTTTTCTTTCGGTTTATTAAAGTGACAGGGATCTTTTTGTTGGCAGTTTAAGATCATCGATTCTATTTTTTTTATAAAAATCTTTAAACACAGATTGCCACTTGGCACAGTTGAATAAGTTCAAGGCCGTTGGATTGTGCTCTTTACTTTTAAAAGAAACAAAACTTCATAGAACACAGACCACAAAAAAGTGGGAGTGTGTGGTTTGGCTGGGGGAGGGGGGGGGTAATGGAAGAATGTTTATAATCTCTTTAGAACTAAATCGCTGTCTTTTTAATATTCAATGACACGGTAGGTCTTATTACACTCCAATATGTAGATCTCATCACTACTACCTAACATTACTTTATAAAATAGCAAATCTTCATTTCCTTTTGCTTTATCCAAACAAACAACGATTTTAAAAAAAAATAATTTTAAAAAAATCATGTTGCTGAAACACTTTATCATATAGAATGGGACTGCAATAAAGCTTTTAAATAAAATACAAAATTCACAAACAAATTGTGCAATGAAAACAATAAATTTGAGCTTTATTTTTAAAGCTAAAAATAAAGCTCAAATTTATTGTTTTCATTGCACAATTTGTGTATTTTGTATTTTGCTGAAACACTGAAAAGAGGCCAAAAATTAAAAGACGTAATACGTTTATATTAAAAAATCCGTCTTTGTTGCAGCCCTTTCAGAACATTTATAAAATATTCAGTGTTTTCCTTGGCTATTGGTCAATATGAATATACAATTGCTACTCATGTGAGAAGAGGCATCAGGGCCAGCTGGGTTATTACCAGATCGATCAATTCTGTCACGTACATCTCACGGACATCATATGCCAGATGGGTTATTACCAGATCAATCAATTCTGTCACGTACATCTCATGGGCATCATAGAACAGCTGGGTTATTACCAGATCAATCAATTCTGTCACGTACATCCTATGGGCATCATAGAACAGCTGGGTTATTACCAGATCAATCAATTCTGTCACGTACATTTCACGGGCATCATAGGCCAGCTGGGTTATTACCAGATCAATCAATTCTGTCACGTACATCTTATGGGCATCATAGGCCAGCTGGATTATTACCAGATCAATCAATTCTGTCACGTACATCTAATGGGCATGATAGGCCAGCTTGATTTTTACCAGATCAATCAATTCTGTTATGTACATCTCATGGACATCATAGGCCAGCTGGATTATTACCAGATCAATCAATTCTGTTATGTACATCTCATGGACATCATAGGCATCTTTCTTTCCTAAAAATGAAATTTTTCTTCCCAAACAGTTGAAAATTTCAATGTAAAACTTACGTAAATTTATACTTACTAAGTCGTACA